>JAJHUR010136210.1:0-43432 GCA_027495735.1 Lutjanus campechanus | reverse complement strand
GCCACCAAGCAGAGCAGAGAGCTGCATAGGGCCAGGTTTGGCATGGAGGAGATGATTTTTGGAGACTGGTTGTGCCGTGAAAAGTGTGACGTTTGAGCCTCTGGCAGCTCATTCACTCATTAATGCGCTGCGCTGGGCCCCGGCGGGTCCCGGCCCCTGCTCAAATCTGACCAATCCCACCAAGCAGAGCAGAGAGCTGCATAGCGCCAGGTTTGGCATGGAGGAGATGATTTTTGGAGACTGGTTGTGCCGTGAAAAGTGTAACGTTTGAGACTCTGGCAGCTCATTCACTCATTAATGCGATGCACTGGGCCACGGCGGGTGGGCCCCGGTGGGTCCCAGCCCTTGCTTAAATCTGACCAATCCCACCAAGTAGAACAGAGAGCTGCATAGGGCCAGGTTTGGCATGGAGGAGATGATGCGCTGGGCCCCGGCGGCCCCGGCTCCTGCTCAAATGTGACCAATCCCACCAAGTAGAGCAGAGAGCTGCATAGGGCCAGGTTTGGCATGGAGGAGATAATTATTGTGCCGTGAAAAGTGTGACGTTTGAGCCTCTGGCAGCCCACATTCACTCAAAATGCGCTGCGCTGGGTCCCGACGGCCCGCTCCTGCTCAAATGTGACCAGTCCCACCAATTAGAGCAGAGAGCTGCATAGGGCCAGCTTTGCCATGAAGGAGATGATTTTTGAGACTAGTTGTGCCGTGAAAAGCGTGACGTTTGAGCCTCTGGCAGCCCAGAAGGAGCTTAATTCACTCAAAATGCCCTGCGCTGGGCCCCGACAACCCCGCTCCTTCTCAAATCTGACCAATCACACAAAGTAGAGCAGAGACATGCATAGGGCCAGCTTTGCCATGTAGGAGATGATTTTTGGAGACTCGTTGTGCCGTGAAAAGTGTGACTTTTGAGCCTCTGGCAGCCTAAAAGGGGCTTCATTCACCCAAAATGCGCTGCGGCCCGGCGGGACCCCGCTCCTACTCATTTGGTGACCAATCCCGCCAAGTCTTGAAAAATCCTCCCCTTGAGGGCAACCGTGGTCCTGTGCAGCTCTCTGCTGTACTTTGTGGGATTGGTCATATTTGAGCCATGGCGGGCACGTCAGCTCGCCACAGCGCATTTCAGCGAATTAAGCACATTTCACAGCACAACTAGTTGCAAAATCTCATCTCATCGATGGCAAATGTCGTTTAAACCCCTTCTACACATACTTATATATTTTTCTTTCTTTTTTTAATTTATAATTTTTAAGTTTACAGTTACTGCTGAGTGTAAGATTCTACAGCCTGCAGCCACCACCAGAGGGGGCTGCAGCCCCGGCAACACCCCCCTTCCTGCGCTACTGATTCCTCCCTCCACCCTATGTCTGAACTGTGCACGAGTATGAACCGTCCCCGGGCGTGAGGGGCTGGACCCATGTTCCGGTGGCTCGGTCCAAGCCACAGATTTACCTGCTGAAATTCAGTATAGAATGATGGCGAGACTAGAGCCTCTTTACAGACACTTGTGCTGTTTGTCTTGACTTGGTTTGACTCGGCTAGTCAGGCCTGCATGGCAGGGATTCACATCTCAGTGCTGCCGAGGTGTGTGTCTGTTAACTGTCTGAATCGTGCTTGTTTTTAGTCAAGTGGCTGACGCTGGATGTTTCACCTCCTAAAAATTCTAAAGCATAAAAGCCCGTCATTTTTTTAATTAAAGACTTTTGTTATGAAGCAGCAAACTCAGGAAGTGTTGTTTTCATCAGCAGTAACTTAACAGGAATCCTATCAGTTGAAAACGACCGTGAAGAAATGGTAAAATAAAGAAATAAAACAGAAACCTGAAAGTACACACAGCGATACAGGAGAGAAACTAAATGTAACCAGGTGGTAAATGCTGAAATTTAAATTTGTATGTAAAACATAAAGCCACAGAAAATACAATTTTCTGCTTCAGTAGTACCGCTGTAGATATCAATGTTCGACAGTAGGGGGCATAATTTTCCCGTTTCTTTCTGAGTCATGTGATTGTGGAGGGGTCAGGATACTCCAGAAAACGAACAGAAGCACAGCATCACACGCTGCGTTGCAGGGAATAGCTATTGCTGTTGACGATTTCAGATGCTGGTGGAATCAAAACGTGACATGTGGGCCACCAGAGCTCGTTACCTGTGAATTCGGTAGGAAAGCGTTTGTTGATAGGCCTAATGCTTAATATGCTGTTTAATAACTTTATTTTTCTTATGTATTTACCTGTGTGGAAACATTTTGTTTACTCAGTGAAATTAAGCAGTTTATCAGGTTGATATGTTACAGACAAGTACTGTAAGGTGATTTTCTGAGGCAGTGTGGTGACTGTTTTTCTTGTTTTCTTGTTTTGGTTTCTCCTTCCATTAGAGAACCACTGCCGTATTTATGCTGTGTTTATACCATAGTTGTGTTGCATTTTTGGCTGTAGTTATACAGGAACAGTACTGGATTCCTGTTTTTATTTGCTTTGAGCAATATCAGTTCATTTTTTTGTAATAACCAGACAGACTGTGACTCTTATTTTTTCTCTATGAGAATACCACCTTAAAAATTTTGGGAAAGACAATTAAAGATACCCACCACAAAAACTGTATTTGAAGTTGTGTGTGTGATTTACCCTGGCTTCATAAACTTCAAACCACAGAAATCAATTTAGAAACTACAAATTACTGAGAGCTGAACACACAGAAACTTCTACAGACCACTGTGTCCCTCTCCTGCACAGACAGGAGTTCAGTCTGACAACACATGTTTATTTAAGGGGAGAGGTGGAAGGTCGGAGATGCTGAGGTCAAGAAATATCCCTAGCCCAGTGTCCTGGATGAGGGTGATGTGCTGCAGCACTGCGCTTCCCATGTGTATTCATGAAAACACGGGCCGCACCGCGCCGCTGCGCCGGTGGTGTGTTTTAGTCTTAAGTTAACCAGTTAACCTATGAACCTGCATGTGAGACAGACCAGACATGACATCTACAAAACTCATGAGCTGCATTTCTCCACCAACACTACACCCATCTGGGTCACAAACTTTGTCACCTCCACCAAACTTAGTTTTCATTCCTCCCACTCCAACAACAAAGTCAGAGGCCGTATCAACATCATTAGCTGTATCTACTGCTGATTCCATCTCCAGCAGTTAAGCTGGTCCTAGTCTACTCAATGTGAGATCACTTGTAATCAAGCCTTTTTAATGCCAAGACTTCATTTTGACTAATAAAGGGACTTTAATAACTTTTTTTAGTCTCTGGGTGTTTTAAATGCCCAGCATCTGGTACGGTGTGTTTTACCCTATAGGCTGCATAACACTGATGGTATTTAGGAATTTTCTGAGCTTCTTTCACCCTAATTCACCCTATTTCACCCATCTGCACCATGTTATTTTTTATGACCTAGAATGCCCGTCTTGTGGGTTAACTGCACTGCCTGAATCAGCACAAGTTGGTCAGTCCTTTAGGATCTCCATTTGCTTCTCCAACTTGCTGAATCTATCATTTAAACAGCAATGCATCAGAGGCAGGCACACCTGACTCTTAATGGAATTGGGGAGATGACACTGTTATACCTTAAAAATCACCTATGATTAAGTATGAGACTGAACACAACTACTTTGCACCTTGCAATGTGCATAGTGCTGAAATTATGCACCATTTAAATAGTTTAAAAAGTGGACTTGGACACGCCCTCAATGCATATGTGGCAGGCACGTTAGACTGCTATAGATTATCTAAATGGGGCCAAATGGTCTACCCCTCTGGTCTAATGGCCATATGAGGGATTTAAAGAGGCAATGTGGGAGAGCTGAGCGAAAATGGAAGAAAGACAAACTCAGAGTAACTGTTGATATATTAGAAAGCTTGATATTTGCCTATCAGTTCGCAGTTAAGGGAGCTAAACACATTCATTTCTCCAACAGGATTGCTAGTAGCAGCCACAATCCCAGGGTTTTATTTCAGGCAATCAACTCAGTGGTTAAACTTCCTACAGGTCAGCACATGGAAGCATCCACTGAGTGATGAGAGCAGTTTCTTCACCATTTTGTAAATAAAAAAAGGTCTCTGGGCCCAGGATAGCTGAGAAATGGCTCGTATTGAGATGACTAATGATTTACTGCTTGCAGCTGATTCTGGGACTCGCTCAGTTTTAATTTAGCTTGATTTGACCGCTGCATTTCATATGGTCAACAACGATATTCCTATAAATTGCTTTGAAAACTGCATTGGTATTAAGAACACTGCTCTTGCCCGTTTATGGTCATATCTTTCTGACAGAGTTTTGTCTGTTGTAATGTGATAATTCCCCTCATTCCCAGCCCCCCTCTCATGTGGTGTTCCCCAGATCTCTATTCTTGGGCCCGTATTATTTTCTATGTATGTTTCTGTTGGCTGAAATAATCTGCAGATATAATATTAATATATTTATATATAAAATACTGGATCTCACAAAATTTCCTTTGGCTCATGGAGTCCAAATCTGAGGTCCTTTTTGCGGTTCTCCCAAGCCTGACCTGTGGCCTTAAAAACAATCTTGAGAACTTCAACCCATAATTCTGATGTAATCTTTGACTCTGAGGTTTGCTTTGACACACAAATCACCTAGATAGTGCAATCATGCTTTCTCCATTTTTAGAAACATTGCATAAGTTACTTTTTTTTTTTTTTTTATCTCAAGCAGATCTTGAAAAAGTCATCCATGTTTTATTCTTGTTATGTTGGGATTATTGTTTTTCCTTGTATTTGGTGCTCAGCCATAATGCCATCTCATGTGGTGTTCCCGAGGTCTCAATTCTTGGGCCCATATTATTTTCTTTGTGCTGATATATTAATTTCCATGTGAGTGATTTGCAAATTTGTTCCACTGACTGATAACAAGGAGACTGACACAGTCCCTTAGATTATGGCTTGTCTTTTAGATATAGATTGATGGATTTGACAAAATTTCCTTAGGCTCATGGAGTCCAAATCTGAGGTTCATTTTGGGTTTTTGGGTCCTTTTAAAGCCCTACATGGCCTTCTGCCTACCCACATCATAGATTTACTCACATCTTGTTCAGCATAGCCACAAACTTAAGTTTGTAATAAGACTTTTTTTTTTTTTTAATAATAACTCTTTTAAGTACATTTGGTTTTATTGGGGCCTATATTTTATAGTATATTTTTATTGTTTTACCTGGTTGGTGTGTACAATTTTATCTTGTTCTGTAAAACACTTTATTATGAACATTTTATTAACATTCCTGTTAATTTAACAACTGTCAAAAAGAATCAACATTTTGATCACGTTTAAAAATGAGCACAGTAACAAAAGGCTGAAATCGCTTCATTTCTCTGCATTTCATTTCTCTGACTAGATCTGTTAAATTAATTATAAAAGTAAAAGTATAAACTCAATACACTGGAAGTCAAGATCTGAATTCACTTGATTTGAAAAGAAACATCAGTAACTTAGTAACAGTAATTCTGTTTTATTTCGGTCAGATCAGACATACAGACAGCAGAAATGTTTTAATCCACTGCAGCTGAAGATGAGAGAATCTTATTATGCTGATGATGCCATCTTGTTTCCATGTGTTAATTAAACACCACATCCTGCCACATAGGAGCTCAGGTCATGGTATTGGCAGTGACCACGCCAGGCCACCCTGAAAGTAGACAGAAGGACGTAACTCATCTCTCCATATGTGAAGATCTGTGAAGTGAATACATCATAGTCCCTGATCAGATCTTACCAGGCTCCGATGCCATTGGGATCCCGCACAACGCGTTTGGCACAATTGATGGCCACACTGACATCATCGGTCAGAAGCTCTGTAAAAAAAGGAGAAAAAAAAATGCTTAAACATACAACCAGACATGTTCACATAATACAGAGTATTATGTAGCTAACAGTGTGGTGTGGTGGGTAATTACTGACCGCTGCACCGGATGTGGCATGCATTGGATGTGGGGGTGCGACCGTCGTCACACCACCAGCGGCTGTTGATCTGAAAGATGCCGTAGTCAGTGGATCCATCGGTGTTGTGGTTGATGGCTTGGGTGTTGTAGTCTGACTCCCACTTGCTCAGACAGACCCCTGCAGAGGAAACAGAACAAACCCTGATATAGACCACCTGAAAGGTCAGCTTCACGCATCAAAACCCATGAGGTAACAGTCAGCCATCTCCAAGACAACCTTGTCAAGACCTCGAGATTATTTGGTCACCTTGGTGAGTGACCCTATGTTTCAAACTACAATGCTGTAGATACCTCCCTAGTGTCATTTCTTGACCCCTTTCTTTGACCCTGGAGATTGGGGTATATAGTCAATGTTGACTTCTTTTTAATGTACGTAAGTTACATTACATTACATAATTTACATGCATTCACTCAACCCTCATCCTAACCCAACCCAAGTTACATTACATATGTTAACTTACATAACTAATATATTTGTTTTTGACCCAAACTATGATCTTTACCTAAATCTAACCAAGTACTTTTTATGGTTAAAATGGCTAAAATTTCTGGCCTAAAATGACTAGACGTGAAACCACACAGACATGGACGTGGATTTTTTAGTTTGGCCCACGTTCCAGGCACCAGAGGGTGGTCATGCCATCCAATTTTACATACAGTCAATGGCCTAAACCTAATCAAGTTTTTTATTGCCTTTATTTTGAAAGTCTACACAGAGGTTGCATATTAATTATTGCTAATTTCACCATGGAGCCCTGCACATGCAAAATTAAAGCTAGAAGGGTAACTACAGCAAACCTTCAGCAAACAAAATGTGGTAAAGTTTCATTCTAGGGTGCCCCTCCAGTGGACAAAATATGATTACGTGCCCTCTAGGATGCCACTGAGGAGGGTGAGGGGGCGGTGTTGCTTAAATGGTGTTGGGGGGGCCATGGCTCCGGCGTATCACTGAGTCATATTTTTAAAAAAATCCTGAACACAGAAATCGTGAACAGTTTCCAGCTCCACAATTCAGTAGTACATTGTTCTCCATGTGTTCACGTGTTTTTAGCAACCATTTTCTTGTCTAGAGTCTGCTAATTGGTTTCCTTACTTCACCAAAATAAATAGAAAACAACTGCTAGCTTTAAAGAAGGACAAAGGAATTTTTTTAACATTGAAATACATGTTTTGGTATGATGTGTAAAGTATATTATGAATTGGTGGGTATGATTTAAAATGCATTTAAATTAAATCAAATGACTAAATTATATTTTCTGCTCTAGATACAGTATTTGCAGACTGACAGGCTGGTACTCACAGTTGGCCAGGCTGTAACCATAGTAGCCATCCATCCCATAGCGCTTCAGGGTTCTGGCCCATTCACAGCGGTCGTAGATTCTGGCGCTGGCCACAGCCACCAAAAGCAGAAACACCAGGCTCCTCATGATGGACGCTTTGCTGGACAGAATGTGCCCACAGCCTGCTGGACGTCCTTTTATAGCCGAGAAGCTAAGTTGACACTTATTTTCTTTGAATGTGGTCCAGCTGCTGACAGAGGAGGAGATTTCAGATTTCACTCAGTTTGAATCTGGGTTATTGTGTTTGAAGTCAGATGTGTTTGTTTTCAGATGGAGTGTGTTATCGGTGTGATAATACAGTCTAATGTGAAAGACAAGGACAAGGTGAAGTCAAGGTGGAACTCTGGCACAAATTCATCTTATACAAGAGCAATAAAAAGAAAGAAAATCTGATCAAAAATAAAATAACAATAAAATAGTAAAAAAGCCAGAATAAGTTATTATTGGCCCAAGTGTCCATTCTGACTTTAAGAAGCTGTCTTAAAGATGTCATGTGGAGTTTTAACAAAGTTTAACACATTGTGTGTGAGTCTTGAGGCCTGTCAAACGTTTTAAAGAGATGAAGGGATGAAGGCAATAAAGACAAAGGCTACTAGCTAATAAACATGCATGTTAACATACTCCAAGGGACAGTTAGGACTATTTGAAGTGGGGTTGTATGAGGTACACGCTACCAGTCTGGAGAAACAGCCGACAGCCCTGTCTGATGGCAAACAATTGTTCTATGAGCCAGACATCACTCTCTCCACAGCCACCAAACTCCATTGGCAAAAACAGTAATTTTACCTCTCAGAACATGGCAGGTGCAGGTCCACCGCTGCCTCACTCTGTTCATTTCTTTGAGTTAGTGTGACCTTTGTGACCTTTTGATGGACTAACCCTTTAAAATTCACAAGTCATACCATAACACAAACTAACTTACAGATCAAGGCAGCAGTAGACCTGGAACTTCTGTGTTCTGCGAGCTAAAATGACTGACTTTGCCAATGTAGTCTGGTTGCTTTGGAGAGAGTGATATTTGGCTTAAATAACAGCCGTTTCTGGTCAGAGAAGGCTTTCTGACAGCAAGGTAAAGCAACGAAAATATTCAAAATGCAGCATACTCTTAAACTGATATTGACTTTATAGCCTTTTTTGCTGCTGAACCTGTCCACAGCAGTACATTACTTAGTTTCCTACAGCTGCTCCTGCTGCCTCTCCAAACTTTGGGCATGCCCACTGCCATCTACTGTAGGTAATACACTTACTATTGATAAGTATCTCAAATAACCTGAACCATTCCTCTAAGTTTATTTATATCCATTGTTACTAGCTAGTAGCCTTAGTCTTCACTGCCTTTGTGCCTTCAGCAGACCTTAATAGAGGAAAATATGAAAAAAAAAACAACCTTTCACTTCAATGCATTTACTCTATTTTATAAATCTAATTTTTGGGGGTTTCTAAAACTCAAACATTTAAGTTAATCAAAAGAAGAAAAGTAAATTATCTCAGCAAAACATATATACCCTATTGTAGTATATTGCCTCCACATTTGGAGTTTCTCTCAACTTTTTCATTTTTATGTTGTAGACCTACAACAATGAAAAAAGAAAATTAAAATTTGTTCATTTTTTTGTTGTTTTTTTGCATGCAGATCTGGAGCCACAATAAACTAACCATCATCAAAAATGCTGAACTCAAATCCATGAAATAGTAACATAAGCATGTAGATGACTTATAGATGAAGCCGCTTTGTGGACTTGAAGGTGAAGAATTAAGAGGTTTGTTCCACTGTTATCACTGTGACACTGTCTCACTTTATAAACCCATGGGGATTTAGGAAGTTCTGAACACTACTTCCTGTTATACTATTGGCTCACTTCCTTTTCTTTGCAGGTGACAAGGCTGTTGCCCAGCAACTGTCTCCCAACTCTGGCTTTCCCCTCAGCAAGCTGCAGACTGTGACACATCTTGCAATTATTTCACCTGACTCTGTCCGTTATTGACGCCCATGGTCATATGAGCCTATGGAGAAAAAGGAGGTTCCTGAAAACTACTTCCTGTTATTCTACTGGCTCACTTTCGCTTCAGCATAGCTACTGTACTAATATAGGGTGACACTAAAGAACATACAAAATAAACCAATACACTGATTCAAATACAGAATGTGTATCAAGCCTAATATATTTGTGCACATTTATGCTCAACAACTTCTATGAGTCACAACTTTTGAACAACCTGTAAAATCTGTTGACTGCTCTGTTTCATTCCAACTGCTGACGCTTAACTGCTCTTAACCAGCTGGCTGCGGCCACAAGTCATCAACAACTGCTAGGCTAAAAGCAAGGCTTACTTAATCTGTTGCAGGCCACATTTTGGCCTTTGTTGTGGCTCAAAAACTGACAACCACAGAAAAGTCTCTACTTAAACCGCAAATTAATTCCAAACCTGATAAGTTTTGATCCACTAAACCTATGTTGTAATAACAATAAGAAAGCAGCTTCAGGTAGGAAATATTTCATCCATCCACCAACTGTATTACTGTGCAGACGGAAGCCAGTCCCTCCAGGATTTTGCAGACTTCTTTAGGGATTGTTTTGCTCTAAAATGTAGCAGCAGCTTTTGTAGAAAAATAGCGACACATGTTGTAATCTTTTATGGCTTTTTTTTCTTCAATGAAATTGCAGGGCCAACTGAAAACTGCAAAGAAAAAAAGATGTCCTCAAGAGAATAAAAAGGCCCTCTGTTTGTAGTAAGTAACCTTACAAAAATGGCTCAACAATACAAATATTCTTAGAAAATAAGCTTTATTCGTAACATGCACCTGGGAGGTATTCCACAAAGAAGCAAAATATTTCTGGAGCTCAAACTCAGTCAAAACAACAAGCACAAACATATGAAATATTAAAGATAAAAGTGTACAGAGCGCTGATAAATGTAAATAACAATGACAAACCTTGTGTTCTTTTCAGTAGCTGTGACAAAATAAAAAAAATAAAATAACAAATAATAAAACATTGAGTACATTCATTGAGGCGTACATTTTGCACAGGGGACTGTTGTGATTGGTGGAACTTGCAGCAAGCTACGATGATTGGTCAAATTTGTGGAAAGGTGCAGTGATTGGACAAAATTGCATACCCTGCGAGGCAGCTGGATTCACGAGTTCACAAGATCACAGGATCAGAGGAGAATCTATCTTGCCAGGCTCCAAGTTATCCACTTGTGTCTGTACCGGAAGTGGTGTGAGCCAATCAGTGTTGAGAAGGGTCCATGGAAACAACTTGTTTCAAACAAACAATGGCGGCTCCTGAAAAGGTTAGCGTAGATACTGTGATAGCATCAGTTATATCAGAACTGGAGAGTATTTCTTCATTAAAAGAAAAAAAGAATTGCACTGAAGGTTTTTATCAACAGAAAAGATGTTTTCACTCTACTTCTGGCCGCCTTCGGCTTGGTTTCAGTGAGCTGATCTGATTGGTTGAAGTTAGCCCATGTTAGACGTGACAGATGGTTCATCTAATCACCTGCCACATGTTGTTTGAAAGTCCCCGCCCTTTTCCAAACAGTTTCTATGAACGGTTTCCCAGCTGCATCCAAGTCTTACATCACCAAGTGCAATGAAAGCGTCGGCTGCAGTGGTGTAAAACACTCCGCCACTGGACTCTGGAGCAGTGGAGACGTGTTCTCTGGAGTGACAAATAACGCTTCTCTGTCTGGCAATCCGATGGATGAGTCTGAGTTTGGTGGTTACCAGGAGAACAGTACTTGCCTGACTGCATTGTGCCAAGTGTAAAGTTTGGTAGAGGGGCAATTATGGTGTGGGGTTGTTTTTCAGGGGTTGGGCTTGGCCTCTTAGTTCCAGTGAAAGGAACTCTTAATGCTTTGGCATGCCAAGACGTTTTGGACAATTTCATGCTCCCAACTTTGTGGGAACAGTTTGGGGATGGCCCCTTCCTGTTCCAACATGACTGCGCACCAGTGCACAAAGCAAGGTCCATAAAGACATGGATCAGCGAGTTTGGTGTGGAGGAACTTGACTGGCCTGCACAGAGTCCTGACCTCAACCTGATAGAACACCTTTGGGATGAATTAGAGTGGAGACTGTGAGCCAGGCCTTCTAATCCTACATCTGTGCCTGACCTCACAAATGCGCTTCTGGAAGAATGGTCAAAAATTCCCATAAACACACTCCTAAACCTTGTGGAAAGCCTTCCCAGAAGAGTTGAAGCTGTCATAGCTGCAAAGGGTGGGCCAACTCCATATTAAACCCTACGGATTAAGAATGGGATGTCATTAAAGTTCATGTGCGTGTAAAGGCAGATGTCCTGATACTTTTGGCAATATAGTGTAGATAGCACAACAGAGAGGAGGTAAAATATGTAATCTTAGTTTTGGGTTGAACTGTCCCTTTAAAACTGATATTTATAAGATTTGTAGTGCATGGGTTAAAGCACACACTAAAACACCAGTATAGTCCTTTAAACTGAGTAAATAGCTCTTGTTTTGTCAGGCTGTTACGTAAAACTTAATCAGCTGCTCAAAGTTGAACCTGTGACTCAAACTGATACTGAGAGAAACGTGGGAACTTTCACTCTTTCATAATGTTTGCTCATACTGGCTGGTAGTCAAAGCAAATGGCAAACTGAGTAAATATGATAAAAACACAAAGCAGCCGCTCTCGTTTCTATTGAACTCTGCAGAATGAGAACCTGATTCGTTACCTGAACTGTGGTATAACAAAGTCTGTTATGTGTTTCTGATCAGTGCACAGAGCCATGTCAGTCTGACACTATGCACATAATAGTTATTCGCAGGATACGTTTATTGCTTTTGGTCTCTTTGGGGGAATTTGTTGTAATAATTAAAGCCTAAAATAATCCAGCCTTATCTTTAATGTGTCCTTAATGGAACATTTATACTGAAAATCTCCCCTCAGACTCAGATTAGAAAAAAAGAACTGATCTCCAGAGAACTGAACTGATTTGTAAAACCATATTGTCTTTCTACATGCAGAGAGAAGTTGGGGTCTTTCTTGTTCTTTTTTCATTGCAGTCGGTTTTCTTGTACAAGCATCTAGTGAACATTCGAGGAACTGCAGGTCTGTGAGGAGCAACGTTTTTGAGAAGGGAGGATGTTTTGATAAGGAGGGACATATTTGAAGAATTATGACATTTTATGAAATGTGAGGACAGTCTAAAGTCAACAGATTTTTAGGAAATTAAATATATTTTGGAGTGAGGACAAACCTTCAAAAGAGGATGTTTTCTAAATTTTTGAAACTTCTTGAAAAAAATACCTTATTTTGTGAAATTTTTAGGACAATTCAACCTGTTCCCACAACACATGAAAAAAAACAACATCTTGATGAGTGTTCTGTAACATAATTTCTGGAGGCATCCTTTTATTGTAATGTTTAAACGTGCTTTCGAGCTCAGGTGATGCAGCATAAAGAGTGAGAAAGTCTGTGTATAGAGGAGGTGGTGTGGATGGTTGGGTCCAACAAACACAGAACTGTAATGCAGGAAACCAGGGTTTGTATCCTGTGTGCAACCAAGAGTCAATTTTTTAAAATTTCTTTTTGAGTGACTTTTTTTAAGCAACATGTAAGGTTCAGTCAGCTCTGCATACAAACAGTCAGTAGAAATGTCCTTCAGAAGACGACTTTTTACTTTCAGACTCTGACTACACTTCAGAGACTGCAGTAAAGAAGTTGAAGTTGAATCTGACAGCCTATCAAACAAGCACCTCAAGAAGTTCTGCTTGAGGACCACTGACATCATTATACTGTAGCTGAGGGGGGCACTGACTGACCAAGCTGCTGTATTTGATGAGTTGAGAGTGATGATGTTGGTTATTTTGTGAAATCATAGGATAATTTTAACAATGAAGATATTTGAGTAAATTTTTGCGAGCACATTTTGTCAGTTTGCTGTTTCTTCAAAGTTTGAGGGATCAGACTCATAAGTTTTCACCTAGAAGAACAGAAGTACACATTTGTGTGCAAACACTGAACGGCAAACAGTGTACAAAGTAATGTCAGTATTAACTGAATCAAGCACGATTTCAGTTCTCCTTTTATCTTGTTTTTATCAGGTGCTTTTGTGAGTCACGCTGTTGGTTCTCCTCAGCGTCTAATGGCATCAACGCTTTGCACAAAGTTGGAAAAGACCAGGAGCTGCCTGTCACTTGTGGTTCCATTCTCAGACATTTTATCATACAGAGCTGTAATCACACTCATAATGGAGTTCCTGAACTCCATTTACTGCACTAACTTTCTCCATTCTCTGGCCGCGCTGTGTTTTTCAGACTCTTCTTCATCAAAACGCCCTGGCTCGCTCTCCCCTCTCCCCGTCTCATCTCAAACCTGAAACACAGGCAGAACGCAATTAATCAACCAGCCGAGCGAAGGCAGTCAGATCAATTAAGCTGCACAAGGAGGGGAGAGATGAGAATGGATCCATCTGAGACGGAGAGGGGGAGCCTGAGGAGATGCTGAAAACAGAGTAAACAAAGATGGAGCAGGGATGCAGCTTCTAGATGCAGCTGTGGATTTCTACGTTTCACAGCTCTGTAACTGAGAAAAGGCTTTTCCCGTTAAGCTGCTGTTGAATTGATCTCGTATCATTTAGTTATCTGTACAAATATTTAAAAAAATCAAGTCAGTTTTATTTCTACAACCCAGACTCACACCTTTCTCTCACTTTACAGTCTGCACATCACATGACACCCTCTCTCCTAAGACCTGTGATTAAGATAAGAGAAAAAAATCCCAGAATTCCATTTTGACCTTTGTCTTCCAAAAGTCTGTATTTTGTTAATTAATCTTTTTTTTTTTTAAAGAAATAAAAAAAATTACATTTTGTAAAATGCATTATATATTCATCAATATGCATGACCTCACATGTAGTAAACTGTAATGACTGCATGTATTCACAGCAGTACTTTTCTGTAAGATAAAAATCATCAGTCACATTTCAGATTACTCAGAGCGAGACACAGTTAAATGGATTTTAGCTGGTTTGTTAAAATTACAAAGTTACAAATTTCCACCAAGAGCTATCACAAAAAATTATCCAAGCCCAGTGGTTCCCAAACTGAGAGGCGCAGAACCACTGCAGGGGTGGCGTGGAAAACCACGGGACACATAAAGAGTGAAACAAAGCTGAATGAATATGATTCATGTAGAGTAAATAAACAAACAAGAGTTTGCTGATTCGATCCTGCTAACCGCAATTTCACTAAAATTAAAATTTTGAATCCTTTTTTATTAGTCCCATTCCAAATTATTGTTAATGATTGCTAAACATTGTGGGGTGGAGAGGTGCAAACTTTTTTCAGTTTCTGAAAGGGGAGCTTGCCAAAGAAGTTTGGCAATCATGGTCATAACCTTTGGGAAAAGGCTGGAAACAAGTACAAAAATGAGATGGAAAAAAAAGTTGGAAACATTGGTATTTGTAATTATTACTGTTACTTACTGTTACAACTGTCCCTGGTCTCCCCTGCTGAGTCAAAATGATTTATTATTTGTGTTTTAATGTCGCGAAATTAAAAAATTGAGACCACTTGTGACGTTTTATTGACAGGGACAATGATAGTTGCTAAGCATCCAAAATGCATCTCAAACTGTGCAAAAAGTAACAATATAACAGCAGCAATTTCTTAATAAAAAAAAACAAAAACAAAAAACAAACAAACAAACAAACAAAAAACAGCTGTGATTCTCACTTGATCAATCGAGTTTGATGGTATTTTGGCTTCAGAACAACTGATAGCTGCTGGACCTGAAATAATCACACAGTCAGAAGTCTTTAGTAATATTAGTAGGCCCTGCACACCGACACAGATGTGTTCGGAGGAAGAGAAAATGAAAACGTCTATGAAGAGGAATATGGACTGTATGGATAAGGGGATATAAACAAACAAACCAGAATACACTAATACTGAGAGAGCGGGCCGGAAGGAACGATTTCCGCGATCTCCGAGTGTGCCGCCCGGGCCATAAAAAGCGGCGCACGGCCTCGGAGCAGAAAACGACCAAGTGAAAGTAAGGACGCCGCCAGAGAGAGAGATGCTGTTAGCTCGCCTGTGTGTGGCCTGCGGTGGGCCTGTGCAGAGCAGACACTTGCGCACTTACAAAAGCCAGAGAGGCAGCCGGTAAGAATTTTGAAATAGCACAGACTGTTTGCTGCAGGGCATCATTGCTGCTAGTCAGTTGTTTGTGCTAACGCTAACTTAGCCATGGGGTCGTTTCCCAGCAATATATGGCTTGATGACTGACTCTTAAATACCCACATGGCTGGCTTAAAATCTCTCTGAATGATTATTAATGTGATAATTGCTAAGAAGAAAGTGATGTTACACTGTTGGTTGTTTATTAACTGTATTTAAAGTGCTTCACTTTGGTCACAAATTTGACAAAGTAATGAAGGATGAAACAAGTTGTATTGTGATTTTAGCAGCGGTTATAATTCATGATTGGATGTTTTAAAAACATTGCATATTTAAAGATATTGCAAGTTTAAAAACATTACGTAACAAATAAGCATTGCATTAGCAAAAACATTAGCCTGCATAGTTTAAAAACATTGTGTAATTTAAAGTGATATTAATGTTCTAGCAAATCCATATGATCATAAAATGTTAAAATACAGTAAGTGTTAAAGTTCAATAATTGTTAAAATGCAGTCAGTAAGACATTTTAATGGGTTTCACAAGGTGTTTATTTTTTTTACCTGTTAACATTTATTTAATGTTGCATTTACTTGCAGTAATGTTTAAATCATATAGTATTTAACATATTTTTATTTTTCTGTGTTTAATTCATTTAAATATTTTTCACCTAACTAATGTCTGATGGCTAATGTCTAACAACAAAAGCTGATGACATGTTAAACTGATGGAACTTAAGGAACTGCCAAACTAAACTGGTGCACCTTCAAAATAAAAGAAGAAAAATATGCTGTTTGGTCATTTGAGTGGAATCCAGTTAGACCTCTGGGTAGATGACTCCACCCCTTTCAAGTGGGGAAGCTGCTCATGATTTTAAAATATAACTTGACACTTACTCTTCTTAGAATTACACAAGATCATTGCGCCAGTTGGGCTGGTTATGCTGCCAACATTTCTCTCTTTCAGAGGTTGTGGCAGACTCAGTTTTAAAGCTTGAGTGAAGATATTGGTATCATATGAAACTAGAATACCAAAGGACCTAGCTTGTTGGAAAGGGGGCTAAATAATGCTCCAAAGCTAGACTAAATTTTAGCGAGCGAAAAACTGGCATGGTTATTTTCAAAGGATTCCCTTGATGTTTCATCCTTAAGATACCTGAATGAAAATTGGTTCCTTTACAGACATGCACACTTCATGTTAATCTCATGCAGCTTTGGACAAAAAACCACACAGATTTTGTATGCAGTATAACAGTTATTTTTGCCTATTCTATTGAATATTTCTGCATACTGGGGTCCCTAAACAAGATTGGAATTGTAAATTGTGTATGACTGCAAAGCTGAGACTCATGAATTCAGTGAAAACTTTGAGCCTAATGATCAATTTGAAATGCAGCTCAGCTCTCTGTTTTTCTAGTCAGAAATCTGTCATAGACATAAACATTGTTTCTTTAGGCACCAAGTCACATTTTGAAAGTTTAGAGTGTATAAGGGCTTAGAACATGATGTGTGTGTTGGCCATTCCCATGGGCTATCATATCTCAGATGTTGCTGCAGCAGGTTTTGGGCTGGTACCATTTATCACAGATTTGGTGCAAAATTGAACCATTTTTGACCAATGGAAAATTAATAAAAACTATTTTAAAAAATCCCTCCCAGGTACCACATTCAGACACAAAGACCTTGAGAAACACAACAGAAAAAATCATCCTGTGATTATGTATCAAAAACCTCTGACATTTGGAGATTTCTGTAAGAATTGCTTTTTCTTTTTTTAGTGATTGAATGGCGAGCACAGCTGTCTTGGGGATTGCTCAGAGACGCCCTTATTGTCAATATATGTAAGGAAATGTTCCCTCCACCAGTCCAGCGGGTTATCCTCACTATAAAGATCGACGCACTGCGCTGGCTTGTTAGTTTGGCAAAAGTGGATTTATCTTCATGTTTTCTTGTAAGTCTGTGTGCAGCAGCACCATGGAGGAGCCCACTGCGCTGTTTACAGGGTAATTAAATGACACCGTGCTTTTTGTAGTGACATTTTTGGCCATATGAGTCAAACCGTGTTGCTGCTGAGTTGGATTTTCATGACCGCTTATATTGCGGAGAGTCATGCCCGACGTAAACCGCGAGTCCGACTCGTCTCCAAGCTGGCTGCAGTCATGTGGTGCTGACCGCGGCCCAGCGGTGGTGAGCTTGTGTGTGCAGTAGAGCAGAGAGAAAGACGTTTTTAAAAGTCTCTTTATGTTCAGCTCTCTGTACTTTTATATCTTCACACTGAATCTTCATGTTTTTAAATGTAGTTTCTCTCCTCTGTCGGTGTTTTTTACTGTCAGGTGTCTGTTTTATTGCACACAGTTGATGTCTGTCGGTCTGCGCTCGCTCACGAGAGCCTCCTGTTGCTTGCGCTCATGAAGCGCGTGCCGCTCATCTAGTGGGAGGGGCTGAGGACAGAAAACGAAACCTAACTCAGATGAGACTCAAATATCAACAGTTTTCAGGCTTTCTACCTACTGCAGCTTTAATGAAGCCCTAACCTTTCGTTCGCCCCCTGGTGGTTGGCTGACTATTGGTTGAGAAAGTGCTTGATTTGATATTCAGCAGAGCCCGCATTTTAAATGTTAATATCGCCGACGATCATGTTCATTTAATCGTGGCGGCCAAAATCGTGATCGTGATTAAAATTTGATTAATTGTGCAGCCCTATTTACCCTACTATTTCATTCAATATGGCTGCCATGAAAAAGGTTTAAGATTCACCCACCTGTTTATTCCTGTTTTATTTTGTAGTCTTGGTTTTCCCTTGTGTGTCTTTACTTCCTGTCTTTGTCTGTTTTCCCGCTCTTTTTTGATCATTGATTTTGTTCACCTGTCGTTGTTTGCCCACCTGTGTCTGATTAGTTTCCTGTCTACTTAGGCCCCGTTTACACGGACACGGTTATTTTCAGAAACGGAGAAATATCCCTTCGTTTGCACCCTTCGTTTACACGCAAACGGAGAATTCGCCTCTGAAAACGATGCTTTTTAAAAACTCCGGCCAGAGTGGAGATCTTGGAAAACTCCGGTTACACGTTTGCATGTAAACGGAGGAAAACGGAGAAAACGCAGGCAGTAGACGTCACAGTATGCGACAGAACTTGCACTCGCGTCAAACGTGCGACCTATGTTTACATGTTGCTATGGTGATCATGGATCGTGGATGCTGTTTTCGGGATTCTGATTGGCTAACGTGGGCTTCAGCTTCTCGTTACACTGCCACCTACAGTTTTGGAATGTCCTGGCAGCAGACATACACGGGTTCATGTAAACACAAAGTTTTCTGTAAACGGATACGTGTGCACGGAAATATTTTTGAAAACGGAGAGGGTGAAATGTCCGTTTCTGAAAATAACCGTGTACGTGTAAACGGGGCCTTAGTCCCTGTGTGTCTCTCTGTCTGTGTCAGTTCGTGTGTTGATTTTGGGTATGAGTTCTTGAGCCGTCTTCGTGTTTCTTCCTGTGTTCCTTGGATTCTTGGATTTTTGGATTTTGCCTATTTTAGTTTTTGTCTTTTGGATCCCACTTTGTTCACGTAAGCCTGTGTTTGAGTTACTTTTTGTTTACGATTAAATTACCTTTTGAACTCTGCCTCCAGTGCTCAAGCCTGCATTTCTGGGTCCACCACTTTTGTGTTTTCAGTTGACTTTACACCACATGACAATTAGTCCAGCGGCCCTTGAGACGGTTACCCAGCTGGTCCAGCTGAGCCGCCATCATCCCAGAAAGAGAACCAGGATAAGAGCGAAGTTAACGTAGCTTTACCCTAAGACAGCAAACCAGAGAGATATGTGTTTGGCTGAAGCTAACGTTACAAATGCTAATAAGCTTGCTTTAGTTATCCGGATATGCTAACATTCGCAGCTTATGTTAAGACAAAGTTTAATCCATTCTTCACGTGTGCTCTTTTGTTTCAGGCTTTTGAAAGAGAAATGCCACACTCGACAAGAATGCGGTGCCCTCGTTACAGTTGCTAATCTATGATTGGACAGTTGCTGTTTGGAGGTGGGGCTTAGCAAAGAGTCACTCACCTTGAACCCTGGGCTCTGTCTGAAGTGGGCTGTCCGTGTGTTAGCTTCACTTTCACATTATCAAGCTTTAAGTCACATCCTGTATATTCCAGTTTTCATAAAAATCTCTCTCCAGAACAGACTTGGCCTCAGCGTTGAACTGAACAGTATGTTGCCTGAATTAGAAACAAATTCATACCAATTAAATACTGTGTGGCTCATTAAATGAGTGGTTAATTCATTCAGGTCCCCAGCAGGAGTGGCTGTATAAATATGACTAATAACTCACAGACACATCACTGTGAATTCAAACCCAGAGAGATTCTATTCTCATTCCAACATGTGAGGACGTCTCAGGCTTCATACAGAGATCCAACAGTTTAAATAATGACTCGAGTATTCAGCAGAGGCACACGGCGACCTCCCTCTCTGTGTCACTGATTGGTTCGAGCAGAAAGGATGAAGAGGGAGAGAGAGAGAAAGCGCGAGGCGAGACAGAAATGAAGTCTGGGATGATGAGTTTTGTTCCAGGAGGCTGAGTTGAGAAAAAAAAAGTGAAGTGCAATTCAGCTCCCACAGCTCACCTGTGTGTGTGTGTGTGTGTGTGTGTGTGGATTCAATACAAGCTCTTCATCTGAAACTTTGTTGAGTCGCTTCTGCTGCTATTAAACCTAAACCACTATTACTGCTAGTAACATGACTGCACACTGCATATTCCATCCTTAGCCCTGGGCTAAGAGCAGCTCTGTCATAATTTAGCACCTTTTCAGACGTAACCCAGTGTTAACCTAAGCCCCAGGCTATACCGTTCACACTGCACTCCTACAAACTCTGGGTTAAATGTCTTCTGGAACAGCAACTTACATTAGAGAAACGTGTGAATACTCTTTAATGGAGAAATCTGGAATATATTTAGCTGTTTTGTTTGTCCATTTTTACATTAATCAGAATTCAAATTTATGCAGAATTTTAGCCAAATGAGTAAGAGTCTGTTAATGCGTTGTAAGAAACCATTAATAATCTTGTAGAAAGAGTAGATGTTTATAACAGTTAAATTGAGCGAAATGTTAATGGAGTTTGGCAGCAGTGAGACAGGCAGTCACTTATGTCATCATCCGGTGTGCATTTTCAGAGCAGAGGGCTTTTGTTTTCATGATAACAGGCGTAACTTTACTCTGACAGACAAGCAACGGTAATAAACAGCTGATCAACTTACAATCAGGACTCGTCCTCGCTTGTTATTGTCAATTTATGACGTTTGCATCCTACGTTCCTGCAGAGCTTGTGCAGCCTGCCTGTCTCTGCCATGTCTGGGGATAAGGTTGTCATCCTGTATTTAAAACAGGATTACAACCTTAATATAGAGTCTATGGCTCCAACTCACTATTTGGACTGTTGCATTTATTTCTATTCTTCCAACAGCCTTTAACACGGTTTCACACTGCCACCTTTTAGCCCCATGTTTAGTGGATTTTCAGGAGATAACCCTGCTAACCCTGCTTAGGAGCGGGGCCAGCAAGCCCAAGGCTAGGCCGGGGTTAGACCATTTTGGAATGGAAAATTGCAGCTACTGTTAGAACTTATATTTGCTCAGTTCATATGTCCAACACTTTGGTTTGGAGTGAAATAATAGCTCAGATGTCCACAAACTGTCCCAATGTCATTCCTGCC
This sequence comes from Lutjanus campechanus, assembly GCA_027495735.1. Taxonomy (NCBI): domain Eukaryota; kingdom Metazoa; phylum Chordata; class Actinopteri; order Lutjaniformes; family Lutjanidae; genus Lutjanus; species Lutjanus campechanus. Next base: position 22,275 of record JAJHUR010136210.1, on the reverse strand, counting down.
ATCCAGAGGAGAGTAGATTTAAATGTCATGACCTTTTCATTAGTGCCCCCTGCTGTCCAGAAATTGTAAGCACATGTGGTGGAAATTTGGGCTGCACAATAAATCAAAATATCAGAATTCCAATACAGTGCAATATCCAAATCACAAATTCTTAATATTATTTTTTGAATGGAACAGGTGTAACATAACAGCATTACAATGAAGTATTGTCATGTTGCAGAGATGCTTGGAGTAAAAGTGCTCTCTTGTATGCTCCTATGGTAGATAAACCCTGATAAAGTGCCCTCTAAGGTGCCTTTCCAGTGAACCAAACATGATGAAATGCCCCCTGCAAAGCCCTCCTAGTAAACAAAATGTGTTAAAGTGCCCTCTAAAGTGCCCTTTGAGTGGACAAAATGTGATAAAGGTTCCCCTCCAGAAAAGTGCCATATATGCTGCCCTACAGACTACTTGTTCTCTACGTGCCTTCAGATAGTTAACGAAAAAGTTTTTGTTGTCTGAAAAGTCTATTTTTTTTGTGATGCAACCAACCAGCATTCAAATGCTTATATAAAAAATTGTTTTTGTGTATCTGAAACTAGAATATTTGTTCTTTCTTTTGATATATTCCATGTTAACATATTCATAGAACAGAATATTCTGTTGGTATTGAAAGATAAGTGAATTTTGCCAAAAATGCTGGCTCTGGCTGACTGACTTAAAAAAAAAACATTGGTGGGTGAAGAGTTAAATAGTTCCCTGTGTGTTTTTATTACAGAGTTGTAATAGTTGCTATACAATAAAACATTTTTAATCTAAAGCAGGAAGTGGAACTGTTTCACCTTAAATGCATAATGATTTTCCGCTCACTGGTGCCCCACCACTTGCCCTTTTTAATTTGTTTGCCCCTGCCCCTCGGACAGTGTGAGTCTGTCACTCCTATGAGAATCTGCATCTTGTTAATTTGGGGTTCCATTGTTTTTTTTGTTTTTTTTTAACATCTGTTGTTCTGTTGTCAGACAACTGAACAAGAATGTTGAACAGCAGTCAACAGCTGTGCTGTGAGAACAGCTACATCGATGTTTAAAATGAGTGATGATGACAGAGAAGGTTAGGAGCCACACAGGGTTGTCACATTCAAGTGCAGCCACAAAGCATCTGTTTATTGATCCAGATGAGTTGCAAATGTGTATTTATGCTTGTAACACATGCAGAAAGTGGGCAAAACAGCTGTGAACTATATTATTAATGTGGCTGCTGAAGAACAGACTCGTAGCCACTGAAACGTTTGTTATGTGGGGCCTTGACGTCATATCAGATAATGTCAGTAAATTTGAGTAAAATGCAGACTTCACTCATCCTGTGTGAATGTGCTGTATGAAACAGCCATCAGAGGGTGATTTCTAAATCACGAGGTCCCCAGGCAGAGGTGGAAAAAGTCCACCTACTCAAGTAGAAGTACTGATTCAACTTCTTCGCTCAAGTGAGAAAGTACAGGCCCTGAAATGTCCTCAAGAGTATGAAAGTTAAAAGTCGTCCTCTGAAGGACATTTCTACTGACTGTTTCTGAGTAAAGATGACTGAACCTCAGCTTTTCTCTGTGGTCGAGTTTGAGTCTTCCTCTCTAATTCTTCTCGTTATATCTTTTATGTTGTTTTCATCTTGATACGCCTTTTCCACCGTTTTTGTCTTGTTACTTTGTTTTGGTCTGATGTCTTTTTTTGTCACATTACAACTTTTATGTCTAATTCATCTTGTTATATCTTTTATGTCTAATTTGTCTTTTACATTGTTTTCATCTTGTTACATTTTGTAACTTATTTTACACAATTTTCTTTTTGTTATGTCCTTTGCATAATTTTTGCATTGTTACATCTTGCTATGTTCTTGATGCCATTTCCATCTTGTTACATCTTTTACATTGTTTTTGTCTTGTTACATCTTTTACGTTTTTTGTCTTGGTAGATCTTGTTGGGTCTTATGACGTTTTCATCTTGTTGCATCTTGTTTTGTCTTTTGTGCCATTTTTGTTTTGTTGTATGTTTGCATTGTTTTCGTCTTGTTACAACTTTTACGCTGTTTTCATCGTTACATCTTTTACGTTGTTTTTGTCTTGTTACATCTTGTTACGTCTTTTACAGTCTTTGTCTTGTTACGTTTATGTTGTTTTCGTCATGGCAGATCTTGTCCCGTCTTATGACGTTTTCGTCTTGTTACATCTTTTAGATTGCTTTCATCTTGTTACATACTTGTTACATATTTTCTTCTTATTATGCCTTTCACGTCATTTTTGCCCTGTTACATTTGTTACATCTTTGACATTATTTTCGTCTTGTTACATCTTTTACCTTACGACATGTTACATCTTATGTCTTTTACACCGTTTTTGTCTTGTTGCTTTTTTTTTTTTTTACACTGTTTTCGTCTTGTTACATGTTTTACATCGTTCATATCTTGTTACATCTTTCATGCAGTTTTCGTCTTGTTACATCTGTTGTGCTTGTACGTGATATGTGCTGATGGATACTCCAAGGAATCGTCTTTTCTGTGTGTTACTGGTCCGTCCATTTAGCACGAAAGCAGTCTTGATGTTCGGAAGGTGACGCACAATGATGCAAAATAAAAATATTCCCCTCAAATGCATTAAAACTAAAGTAATGAGCCTATTTTAAAAATTAAGGAGTAGAAGGTACATATTTATTTTAAAATGTTGTTCCAAGTACGAGTAAGTAAGTTGTCAGAAAAATACTCAAGTACAGAAAACTGTACTTAAGTGCAGTAATGAAGTTATTTCAGTTACTTTCCACTTCTGTCCCCAGGTAATACTAATCTCTTGTGAGTATGACTATAATATATATATGTGATGATTTCTTGGTAAAAATCAATTTTAATTCCAGTTCAGTTTTTAAAGTTCATAGTTTTCAGTTGATTATTCTAACATTCACTGTCATCTTCAGGTTATTAAGCTGACAGCAAAACAACAAGGTGTTTAAAGAAGGAGAGAAGCCTCCCTGTTTACAGCTGAAGATGAATCATCTGAAGGAGGAGAGATGAGAGCAGGAGGTCAACAACGAAAAATGATGAAGAAGAAAAACCAGAAGGAGAGGTGGATCACAGACAAGTCTGTGTGAAAACAAGAGAAGAGGTAGAGGTGGGGGAGGAAGAGAAAGACCGATGGGCGAAGGAAATGACTGCAAATAAAAACAGAGGAGAGGAGACAGAAGGAAGGGATGATAGAAAACAAAAGAGGAGCAGGGTGGAGGAGGAGGAGGAGGAGGAGGTGGAGGGGTGAAGGAGGAGAGGAGGGCAGGTTGTTAATTTCAGGGCTGGTATCTCAGAGGCAGCAGAACGTCCAGGGTCACTGGGCTGCCTCTAGGACTTTCATACTGAAATAGACAGCCTGACCCTGGGACACGCACTGATGGAGGGAGGGGTGGAGGTGAGAGCAGCTTAAGCTGTTGTCCTCAACCAATTAAAGGTCCAGTGTGTGAGATTTTTTTGGCAGAGTATGGCAGAAGTGGAATATAAATTAGGTTTTTTATTAGTGTTTGTTACATGGCTTTGTTAAATGCTCGATTCTGATTGGTCAATCGAAACATTCTAAGGCAGTGGTTCCCAAACTGGGGGGCGTGAAAGATCGGAAGGGGGGGGTGGGAAGTGAAACAAAGCTGAATGAATATGGTCTATGTAGGGGGAATAAACACATGAGTTTGCTGTTTCTTTCCAGCTGACCTTTATTTTCCTAAAATTTAACTTTTAAATTCTTTTTTTTATCAGTTCCATCCCCAATTATTGTTAACAATTGATTGAAAATTTTGTGGTGGGGGGCTTGAACTTTTGTTGGCTTCCGAAAGGGGGGCATAGTGGAAAAAGTTTGGGAATCACTGTTCTAAGGTGTGTTATTTCATTATAACAGACTGTTGCTATGAAGAACAGGCCATGATATAGATGCAGTTCTCATCATAGACTCTGGTGGAGCAGTAAGATGATTTTAAAATGTACATTTTGTGTCAAATTATTGATTTTTTTTGGGCAGGTAACCGTGTAATAAGAGGGATAATGTACAGTGAGCAGGTCACTATTGAGAAATAAACCCAGACGGGGTGATGCTGACGCAAAGCAATCACCTAAAAATGGGAATTGTTGTGCGTTTGTTACCTTAGAATGAGCCAGTTGGAGGTTAGGTTTCTTAGTCCATGGAGGTCACCATGTTGCAACGCCATATTTCTATAGTAGCCCAGAACTCACCCTAGACAGGGTGTTTTTTCATGGGTTTCACTGTTTTATTTTTTCAAGTCTTTATCTTTACTCTTACTTAAGTATGCAGTGCACTGCTTCGCTCTACATAGTTACTTTTTAAATTCACAACTAAGTTGGCCTACAATTCTGCATTTTTGTAGTCAATAATGCTATCTGATCACAATGATTTACAGGCAGAGACGGAGATAAACCGGAGCGAGGGGGGTCTATAGCCCCGTCACAAATTTGCTTAGCCCCGGTTAAGCCCCCCAGTATTGAAACATCAAATTTATGGTATATTCTTCCCTTCCCTTTAATGTATTAAAAAAATTATTAAGCGATTATTCTTTGTTCATAGTCAGCCCAAGTGATTGCTGCCTCCTGCATCGTTTGGTCTGGTCCCCCCAGAAAAAAAATCAAAAAATCGTTTGGTCTGGTCTAGTAACAAGCCTACGTTACGTAATGCCTCGGAGTCGCCTCGCAGGCAAGTCACTCTGATGTGAGTGTGCTCGTTTACTTAGTGTCAGCCATCATGGATCCTTTTGTGTCAAGAAAGAAAAGACATTTAAGTGCAGACACAGACCCTGTTGAGGGGGTTAGAGGAAGGGAAAAAGAATCGAGGGGCGACACTCCACACGAGGGAGCACGAGCACCACCAGAGCAGTTCACCGCCACCAACGTTAGCTCGGACACAGCTAGCTGCTCTGCTAACGTGAGTGCTATCAGCCAGACCACTCAAGCAACAGAGCTGTCTGACACAGCTAGCTGCAGCCAGACCACGGATGCTCCACCGTCTGATCTAAGCCAATCACCCACAGAAGGGCAGAGGCGGCCCCTGCGTCTACGTTATCCAGCCACAAAAGTGGGAGAGCAGCAGGATCGCTATTTTAACTGTACTCATGCCATGGCACAGCATTATGGAATCAAGAGAGAAGTACCACCAAGTCCGCCCTCTTACAAAGAAAGTGGTAGGCCACGTTTGAGTTCTTGTCAATGCTGAAACCATACAGAGACTTGTTCCAAGACCTACAACTCTTAAGCATATCTCCTATATTTTAGCCAATAATTGTTTCAAGGCCAAGCCTATGGTTTACAATAAAATGGTATAAGCCCGTGTTCATATGTGTGCTTTTGCGCACCTTTTACGCACAAGAATAAAACTTTTAGAATGAATTGAACTGTAATGCCATTGAACTGAAAACTGTGCGTACTATGAAATTGAATCCTGGCGGCGCCACTGCTGGTAATTATTGAGGATATCAATTCTGAGGAAAAGTACAAAGGGACTGTAATTTGATTCATGGGTTTGAACACGAGTAAGAAAACTGTTATTACTTGTCAGTAGTAATTAAGGTGGCTTGAAAGAAGTTGATATTTTTTCGCTACAGACATGCGGAGCATTTAGTAGGCTACTAAGTGGAGCATTTAGACTACTCAACTGAAAACACCTCCGATGTTGTGTCGTATTAGGCCCTGTATTATTAGGCTTATAGATCAAATAAATGTTGCATTAGAGCAAATTATTTAATTTGACTGCATGAAAATCAACAGTTTTCCTAGCACCCCCACGTATTGGTCTAGCCCCACCTTAGACCCGGTAGAGAAAACGGGCTGGCGCCGTGCCTGTTTACAGGTAACAAATAGTAGTTTTATGAAAAGAATACTTTGTACTTTTACTTAAGTATTTTTTAACACCAGTAGTTTTACTTGTGGTTGAGTAATATTTCTGTAATATAACAGTACTTCTACTTCTACAGATGTTTGGTGCGCTTTCCACTACTGGTGAGTGTTAATGATGCAGGAAGCTGCAATCTGAACCAGACCCTCCTGCAGCAGTCGGTGAGCATCGTGTTATTATTAACCTTGGTTTGGTTCAGTTTAGCGGAATGATAAGAGCTTTGAGAGAATAAACACAAAGCCTGCAGGCGATCGACGAACCCTGGAGGAATTTTTCTAAAAACATCTCGACCCCCAAACCAGACCGAGAACAACAAGAAAAACAACATCAAAACCAGAAACACACAAACAATAAACGGAATTAATAAAGACGACAGACAGAGAGAAGAAAACAGCAGCAGGGTGAGGAGCTGCTCATTAATGCTACGATCGATGCTGCTCCTGTAATTATTATATTGTTAGCATCATTATGATTAAGCAGGGAGAATTTTTGACATCATTTTGATTTTTGGTTGCTGAAGTAGAACATTTAAAGCTGTTTTGAATAACATGATGAGTAAAATCATTCAAATTATTCAGATGGCATACATTTGCAAGACTGTTAAATACTCCTGATGAAAATTGGAGCAGTCTCCTCGTTGATTTCAGCCTGTTCATCTGCAGCTCATTGTCATTCCCAGGGCATCAAATGCCAACATTTTGTCAGGCCCTTCAGTGCTTCAAACAGACACACAAGATACCTTTAGTGTCTGTATGAGCCAAGCTGGGTTTTCAAGTCACTTCAGTGTAAATCCATCCATGTCATGTGATATAACAAGAGTGAGAAGTTATGTCAAACTAACACAGGACTTTCACAGGTTCATGTTCTGTGTGAAACCAAAAGTCAACGTTATCCATACTTTCAAGTTACATAAGGTTATGAACATCATTTATTTATTTTATTTATTTTATTTTATTTAGAGAGGACAGTGCACATTCATCATACATTTCTGTAGATGTGCCGGTGTTAGCCAAAGGCTAGTTTCCAACCGTAGTCCTCCGGCATGATGTTAAAAGCCATTAAGACAAGCAGGGTCATAATACATAAAAATAAAACAGGGACATAGGAGAGATAAAATTTAAAGTGAGAATACACCATATCAATATGACACTAAAAGAGAGACAATCAATACAATACTACCAAGACAAATACAACAGATAGACAATTATACATGATAAAACCATTATGTGCGGTGCAATTGAATACAATTGGGCAGGATCAACTGTCAGGGATGAGTTATTGAGATGAGAGTGCAGCAATGCAAAGACCGGAGCAGGGTTTCATGTGACTTGCTTTACTTGCATCACTTGATGTATGTAGCATATTTATTTTAACCCAAAGCATCATCATCACCTAAACCTAACCAAGTAGTTTTGGTGCTTAAACCTTATGAAGATGTTTTGTTGCCTAACCTTAACAAAGTAGTTTTGTTGCTTAAATTTATGAAGTAGTTTTGTTGCTTAAACCTCTAAACCAAGTAGTTTTGGTGCCAAAATCTAACCAAGCGCTTAAACCATATAAAGATGTTTTGTTGCCTAAACTCAATCAAGTAGTTTTGGTGTATAAATTTAACTAAATTGTGACTGTTTCACAATGTTAATCACTTGTTAAAAACGCTGTCAGACTTTGTCTTATACAGATGCTAAAGGGAACCTTGTGTATTAGTGTAAGTTTGCAAGCAAGCAGCCTGAAGGCACATTTATGCCCCTTTTGGGTACAAAAATGTAACCGTCACTGCTCACATACTTCCAAGTGTTTACACTGGCATGAATGTTAAGCAGTGCATCCACTAGAGGGCGCCACTCAGAATTGAAAGTTCATCCACTGAAGAAGAAGAAAAAGAGTTAAAAGTTTCTGACAACCACAAACATGGCGATGCACTTTCCAATACTTTTGGATTTTTTAAATTTTTTTTGTGCTGTGCCGTAGTCATTTTTTGCTTTGCTAAACTGCTACATTGCCCCCATGACTGGTGGAGGTACTGTTACATTTTGTGTGTATCCATAAACTTTGAGAAAGCATGCACAAATACGGAAAAGATTAATGCACAGTATGGACACAAGGCCCTGTCTGAACCGATATCTATCATTTAGCATAAATGAGCCTTTAGCTTTAGTCGGTTAACTTAACTATAGCTAGCATTAGCTGGTTCACAGCCCTGCTGCTGACCACATCATTCTGCCAGCTACACACCACTGAAAATATCCACTTTGCCTCCCTCTGATTGAGCTCAGTGGGAACTTTCAGCCGCCTCCACTAAGACCCAAGGTGGAAGAATATGTGTACTTTTTGCTAGCTAACGTTAGTCATGCTGCTTTGAAGCTAGCTAATAACAACAACATATTGAATTACACCCATCAGCTCCCAATAGCATAAATGAATAGCATGTGTCTCCTTCACTGTACACAAAACACTGAGGACGAATTAGAGCACTAAATAACTAAATAATAGTCACACAGCCGTGGACATTTTGTCCACATTGATGTGTAGGGTCAAAGCATTGTATGATATAATAGAGAGAATAGAGACTCGTAGCTGATTGGACAATGGATTGAGTACACACTCTAATGCTGAGATGCTACTGATGAGTGTGCTGATCTGAAGTGTGTGTGTGTGTGTGTGTGTGTGTGTGTGTGTGTGTGTGTGTGTGTGTATGTGTGTGTGTGTGTTACCCAGGGGCCCTTCCGCCCTTCCTCACTGTGGTTTTGCATGATAAAGTTGAGGTAATATGGGTTGTCATGGCAACAGACAGGATGCCAGTCAGGTTCAACGAGTGAGCCGTTTGTCTGAGATCGTTCAGCAATACCAGACTGCCCTGTCCTGAATAACAGAGAGAGGGAGAGAGAGAGAGAGTGAGAGAGTGAGAGAGAGAGAGAGAGAGAGAGAGAACACAAATGTTGTTGACAGTTTCAGAGAGTGTTCTGGATTCTTCCATCCGTCTCTCGTCCTTCATGATGAGAAACTCGTACCTCAGACCTCCGTGCAGGTTTAAAAAACCGTTGGCAGGGCAGAGGAAAACATCAAATACTGAGAATACATGTTGGATATTTTCTTTTCTTTTATAGTTTGTAAGAGTGTTATTTAATATCACTTTTTTAAGCTCCAATGATAGTATTGTCAAGGGATGTCTGATAGAATGAAGACAAGGCCAAACGTCAAAGAAATCCTGACAGTGTTTAAACTGTTCAGAAAAGTAACGTGCACACTTTTTTTTCCAAATATTTTTATTGAAAAAAAATAGGATAACAAGTGAGAGATACAATTCACTTTAAAAAAAAAAAATGTATATGCATACATATGCAGCATGAACACATACATAAACATATGGAAGTGCCCACACATACATACACCCACACATACGCACACAAAAACAAAACTAAAACAAACCAAGTCAGTAAACAGAATGCGAAGAATATGAACCCCTCCTCCCCATCCCACCTCAACTCAGCTCAACTTAACTAACACATAAAAAACCACCACTGGTTATTCATGCTTTATGAGACAGAAAACAAGCACACATTCAGTTGGGCAGCAGCTCCAAGTTTGTGAAATAAGAAATAAAGGGTTGCCATTTGTGGTGGAACTTGTCAGTGCATCCTCTCAAAGTATATTTAATCTTCTCAAGTTTTAAAAAGAACATGGTGTCTTTAAGCCACCAGGAGATGGAAGGATATTTAGCAGACTTCTAGTGTAACAGTAAGGAACGTCTTGCCAGTAAGGATGTGAAAGCTATAATGTCTTTTTGTGTAGAGTTTAGTGCAAGTGAAGCATCAGGAATCAATGGGGAAGGCTGCAGATTTACTCCAAGAACAGTGGACATAATATTAAAGTACTCGGTCCAAAAGCCATTCAGATCAGGGCAAAAAAAACAAACACATGACTAAGGTGACAGGGAGAGCCATGGCATTTATCACGTTTGTCTTCCACTTCTGGGTATATTTCAGAAAGTCTGGATTTAGAGAAATGGACCCTACGCAGAACATTAAATTGAATAAGTCCAAGACGAGCACAAGAGGCGGTAGACCGTATCCTATCTATAGCCTGATCCCCGAGGTCTTAATTGTATTCCCAATTCCTTTTCCCATGTATTCTTAATTTTGGCACTCGACTGACTGCTTAATGCCAAAATGAAGTCATATATTTTTTAAATCATTCCTCTCTGATGTGGACTACGTGAGAGCAAGCTTTCCCAAAGCTGCACTGGAGGTACAGCCGGGAAACATCTGGAAACGAAATTACAAATTTGAAAATAGCGAAACTAATGAGTAGCAGGGAGGTCAAACCTATATGACAGGTTGGCAAAACTATCAAAGACACCGTGTACATATAGATATTTGAATTGTTTAATACCCTTGTCACACCATACTGAAAATACCGGGTCTGAAAGTGATGGAGGAAATAAGTGGTTGTTACTTAATGGACCCAAGGAATATGCATCTACAAATTTAAAGCACTGTCTAGATTGGTACCATATCTTAAGTATGTTAAGCACCACTTGATTATCAGTATGCAGAAGGTTTTCTAGGTAAAGAGGAATAAAGTAAAGCAGGTACAGAGGAACCCCTACAAGATTATAGTTCCAATTTACACTAAGAAGAACTAGGAGAATTTAACCAGTAGCAAAGTTTATGGATGTTAGCGGCCCAATAGTAAGATTGAAAATTGGGTAATGCAAGTCCCCCACTCAGTCTGCATCTTTGCAGTAAAGTTTTATGAACCCATGCTGACTTCCTGCTTCAAATAAAAGAACAAATTATCTTATCCAGTGAATAAAAAAAATGTCTTGGCAGAAAAAGAGGAATAGACCGAAATAAGAACTGGAAAACACACACTTTTTTCCAGATTTAATTTATAACCTGAAAAGAAACTGAAATTCTCCAGAATACTAAAGACAGCAGGAACAGAAATTGTAGGATCAGTTACATATAATAATAAATCATCAGCATATAACGATAATTTGTGTTTAATTCCATTTCAGATGATTCCACTGAATAAGTTGGAAGATCTTGATGTGATAGACAGAGGCTCAATAGCAATGGCAAAGAGCAAAGGTGATAGAGGACAGCCTTGGCGAGTTCCACGTCCAAGAGCAGAATAATCAGAATAAATATAAGTATGGACACTGGCTTTAGGGGATGAGAAAAGAAGGCGAATCCAAGAAATAAATTTATCACCGAATTCGAATTTCTTCAAAACAGCAAATACTCCCACTCTACCTTATCGAACGCTTTTTCAGCATCTAAAGAAATCACAAACTCAGGGAGTTCAGCCGAGCGTTTAGAGTGAATTATATTAAAAAGTGTATGGGTATTAAAAAACAATTTACTTCCCTTTAAGAAACTGTTTTGCTCAGTAATGTGCACACTTAATGCCTAAAAATGTTTTCTTGCTGTGGGTGATTTACACTGTAAAGAAAAAAAAATGTTGAGAGAACCTAAAATTTATTTATTTTATTTTATTTTTTTTTATTTTACTTTAATTGGTTTTAACTGAAAATATTAAAAATATTTAATATCAAGTACTTTCAGTTCAGTGAATTTACTCAAGTTTTAAAATACATGTTTGGGGGTTTTCTAAAACTCAAAGATTCAAGTTGATCTGAAGAAGAAAAGTAAATTATCTTGACAAAAGATTAGTAGTTATTAAAACTTTTTCAGAACTTTGAAAAAAGTTTGAGTTGGGCTCAAAACACAAATCTCTAATGCAGTAAGTCACCCTTGTGACTTTTCTTGCGATTCAAATATGTGTAGCAATACAAATGTCGAAAATTAGGGGTGTAACAATACATGTATTTGTATTGGTACGCGACGTTCGGTTCGGTACAGGGCTGTGCACGGGTGAGTTCACGGGCCGGAATTTTTTTTAATTTTTGGCTCACGGGCCAGAAGTTGCGTGTGTTTACGTTCCGCCGCTAACATGTGCAGCTACACGTGCAGCTACACCTGCAGCCCGTGCGCATGATGGCTACTGCTAGCAGTAAACCGGAGCTTGAAGACCCTCCCCTGTCGCTAAAGTCTCCTGCTTGGGAACACTTCGGCTTCCTGGTTAAATATTGCAACAGAGAAAGACAGGTGGATAAAACGAGGGCGGTGTGTAGACACTGATCAGCTGAGATCAGGTATGTCTCCGGCAACACGACAAACATGCTAACTCACCTAAAACGGCACCACCCGAGTGTAAATATCACCGCTACAAGAAGAAAAACCAACATAGTGCAAACGCAGCTGATTCAAGCAGCCTCTCCCTGGCAATTCAGATCGGGCCAAAGCTATAACAAGAGCCACTGGAGTTTTTATAGCAGCGGATCTAAGACCATATTCAGTTGTTGAAAATCCAGGTTTTAAACACATGCTCAAGGTGATTGAGCCCCGGTATGAAGTACACCCAAATGAACAACAAGAAAATTTAGGTTTTGCTTTTTGTTCCCATACTGTATCGAAAATGAACCGAACCGTGACCTCAAAACCGAGGTACGTATCGAACCGAGATTTTTGTGTATCGTTACACCCCTATCGAAAATATAACACTTTTAATATTATACTATTATTTATTATTTTTGCTCACCAATACTCTTAATATAAGTGACTTTTATGGGGCATTAACCTTGTTAGAAACAGGCAACAAGACTAAAGATATTTAAAAGATCTATAGTGCATGGCACAAGTGTAGAGTGTGTACAGCAGTTAAATGGCAGATAATGTGGGTACAGGGGTTGTATATAGTCTCTTACTTAATCCTGGGCGTATTTTGGGTGAAACATGCGGAAAAAAATTTAAAAATCATCTCCCATTCCCTCTAAAAGTCAGGTACATCTGCACCAGGCGCATTGCTATTTAAGTGGTGTAACCGGTAAGTTAAGCTAAATTTAAGTTTTTCTCATGTAGAGACAGCTCATGCATGAATCAGGGGATGCTGGAATGACCCACTTGGGTGCCATCAGTCTCCAAGTCATCTGACAGGAGTTTACAGATGTCTGTTACAACCTGTCAGGATAAACACAGTTTATAGTGGACTTTGTCTTCACTGAGGGACGGGTATGTGGTCCTTGGCTGGTGGTCCCTCTGCCTCTACTGTCTCCCAACCATCTGTCTCATTAACAACTCCATTTGACTGTATAGGACCTTATCAACACATCCTCATTCCCAGTTACCACAATAGCTTGATTGCCAGTTAGTCCTCGAATGACATATATTACCAGAGGACAGTATCAGCAGCAACACGCTTCCCAAACCCAATGATGTTACTTAGGTCATGTGACTCGTGGGACGACATACTGTGACTCCTGTTACATATGTAGTTTACATTATACTACGGTCGCAGTTTGGTTAGGTTTTGGCACAAAAACCATTTGGTTAGGTTTCGGAAAAGATACTTTATATACTGTATGTCATGTAGTGGAAGAGACATGATGGCTGTCACGTCCATAACTGTTTGCTTTTGTTCAACATGGGGCTTGTTTGAGAGATCCATCCACCTCACCTCCTCCAAATGTGGACTTTCTTGCTCCTTATACTTTTCCTATCACGTTCATTCATGTCCACTAGGGACATAATAATAAACGGACATATCAGTCGGAATAAGCTTCTTGTATTTACAATACAATGCGCACGTTTTTCTAGTGAGGACGGGCTGGACCAAATGCATTATTCACTGCTGTGTATCCCTGTGTGTGTAACAAGCAGTGTACATGTGTTGAAAGTGCATCTTACTATCTGAATAATGCACCTTTTAAATAGCAGGATGTACCATTGACTTCAGACCAAGATTTTGTTGATCAATGGTGCAGTCACTTTCTGCTGCCTCGAGATATTAATACACCAACAATGCGCCTGACTACACCGCGTTTTAAGACCAATATGCCCATGGACACACAGATGGGCATTAAGGCACAGTTTAAAAAATTAAGACAATTCTGGGGACAGGCCACCAAAAATAGTGACTGTCCCTAGGGATGCGCAGCAGCGCATGATGGTGCGCAAGCAGAGTGTAAATATGTTGTGAACCTGCCTATGTAGGTGCATCTTATAATCTGAGTAATGTGCCTTTCAAATAGCAGGAAAATACTGCGACATTGACTTTAGACCAGGTTTTTGTTGGTCAGTGGTCAAGATAGTCACCTTACCTAAACCTAAACATAGATGGTCTCTGGTGTCCACGTTTTGCGCTTTACACAAGCTTGTAGCAGTTCTCAGAGCAGTAAAAATCTTGCCAGAAAACATAATCCAGACAGTACAGTATTTGAATGATTTTTTTTTAAAGATTATTATGGGGTATTTTTGCCTTTGTTTGATAGGGACAGCTGAAGATATGACAGGAAATGGGGTAGAGAGGGGATAATACGCAGAAAATGGCCCACTGGTGCGAGTTGCACTGGCAGCCTCTGCAGAGAACTGATAGTTTCAGTACATGAGGTCTTAACACTGTCATACTCATTTATGATAAATAATTTTTAATATAATAAACAACCGATACTTCTTACATTTATTTCACCATGACTGCTGAGGATCACAAGCAAACACTGGACCTTTTATCATCTTACAGTTTCCTTTCTTTACAGTAAGCTGCACATCCTCTCTGAGCTGCCAGTGGAGCTGCTGACTTGTCCCTCTTTTCGCTCTGCCACTGCCGTCACACAGCCAAAGTCGGCCTCGTGGAATTACAAAGAGCCGTTTGGTTAATAAGTTAATTAAAACATCAATTAGACGTCTGACCTTCATTTTCCGCTCTTCATCCTGCAGCTGAGTGCAGCTCGCAGAAAATAAGAAAATAACAGCTGATGAGTCTGTCTGAACGTTATTCAGAGGAAAGAGTCATGTTTCTGTCTGAACAGAGGAAATCAAAGCTTCCAGGACCTCCGGGCTGAGGGAGCAGTTTGAAAGTCATGTGCAGCTTGTGTCTGTCAGGCTTCCCGCACATCCTAGAAAACCTGAGATACTAGATTGCAGCTCAGCAGTCACAGAAATGTCTAAAATTGTGACAAAAAAGTGACAGAATTGCTCAAAATGTTCCGGAACAAAGTGCAAGAATGAGTAGCTTGAGGGCATGGCTTATTTAAAAGTAGTCCTCTGCTGTAACTGTAGCATAGAAGACTGATTAATACTATAAAATGTGAATGTATGTGTCTCTCTGCCTGTGTTTGTGTGGGTGTAGTCTCCCTCCTCCACTCTCCTGGCTCCCTGCTCTGCTCATCCAGCACACCTGCTCTCTATCTGTATTCAGAACACCTGCCCGCCATCAACTCATCACCACCTGCCTACAAGAACTGCACTGACAGCCAGTCCACGCCGGATCATAGCTCCGACAACAGCGTTCACGCCACACTTAAGCGTCTGTCTGCAGGCCCCTTATTGTCCCAGCAGCAAAAGTTTCTGTACAAACTGCAGTTTTCCTTAGATATGTGTGAACGTTGCTCATCTCCTCTCCATCAACACGGTGCACAAGTATGTGCAGGATGTGTGTGTGCACACAGTGGGTGTGGATGAGGATGTGGATGAGAGTGTTGGTGACTGTGCTCAGAGCAGAGGGATTAAAATTTAGCAGTGAAGTCATCTGGTAGCAGTTAATATACAGTTTTCCCATGAAAACACTGCAGAAGAAGTTCAAGTAATCCCTGTGTTTTACCTCCCAGCTGCTGGGTAAACTGAAGGGAGAGTCTGTGGGATTAAACCAGAGCAGCGTGAGCTGAGCTCTGGCATTTGAGTGCACTCTGCTCTACCAAGATGACAAAATGTGGATAAAATACACTTTCAGTGCCTTTTTATTAGGCACCAGCCTAGCATTTCCATACATATAATTGAAAAAATAGACTTGAAGCTTGTGTTTCCACCTATCAGATGTAGCTGGGACGAGGAATGCATGGAGCTGGTGCAGACAGCTGCACTGATAAAAATGAAAATTTGATCCAATTGTGTGGATTTTCTTCCAAGTTCCAATGACGTCAAAATTGTTTGTGTTTTTATCACATCTTCCACTTGTAGGTATTCTCAGGTTTTCTTGATGGTATTTTTGAAACCCTGTGATATGATAATACAGTTTCCTGATGGACAGATAGTTCTAACTTAATTGTTGCTAAAATGCTGTAGCAAACAGCTAAACGCAACTGTTAGCTGCCATTAGCGGGCAACAGATCCAGGATCAGCAGCCTCCCAGTGAACACAACTGAACCGGGACCAAACACAGGCTCAGAGACCGACAGGGGATACAGTACCATGCAGTACAGGTTAATTTATGGAGTTTCCTGGTGGAAAGAAGAGTTTTACTTGTTGCTAAACTAAATTAGCTAACCGCCAGATGCTGTTAGCTCGGTTACCCATAACCCTGTGGGGCCAGGAGCCCCAGGAGACACATAATTAAGCATAAGCAATAAGCACTCGGCTAGCCACTTATCTCAGTCCCTGCCAGTGTTTTTAATAAAGTTGCCAGCCAGCGCCAGCATTTTTGACAAAATTCTCAGATTTTTCAGCACCTACAGAATATTCTATGAATATGTTAACATAGGATATATCAAAAGAAAGAACAGATCTGATAGTTTCAGGCACAAAAAAATGTTTTGTCCTAGCTTCATTCATCCCCCCAAAACACTTTCCTTGAGGCCCCGGGGCTGCAGTGTGAGGAGCCTCACTGTGTCCCGGCTGCTGTGGACGTTCAGGGGCTGAAGTGCAAGCAGCCTCTCCTTTTTCTCCTGTTCAATTCTGCTTCGAGTGACAAATTTCTGTCAGATGATCCGTTACAGCATCCTCTACCGGAATATCTCATCAATGGCGGGGAAAGAACAACATGACAATACATACAACACGGAAATACTGGATATAAGTAAATATAGGGACCTGCTCATTCTTTAAACTGCAATAATGTTTACAGCACAACAAACGTTTAACTGTTGAATTGACATACATTATTATCACTCTGTGTTGTTATAGTCAACATCTTCACAAACACTAACTACCCCACACTGGTCTCAATATCCCTGTAATGTCCTCAGTGTCCTCTGCGTATATATGTGTGCCCTGTGTTGTAATCCATGGCATCATCCATTTGTTAACCTGCAAGGCCTCGACTACTGAGGGCACCGACCCCACACACAACACTGTAATGAGTCACTTCCTGTTTACATCCTCCACTGCTACAACTCCTACATACACACATTAACACATAACATATGCACACACCACAGTTGTGACTGTGCATACCAATCCCGGGGTAGCTGCACAGGTGAGTCTTTCAGCTGAATACATGTCAGATAATTTTTATTAATGACTGTTTTCAGTCCTGACACTGAAACATGAAATGTGAAATATACTCGATATCCTGAATCAAACCAAAACTGTCTGCGCTAATAGATACCACAGGGAAGGGAGGGATTTTTATTTCAGTGAACTGACCCTTTAAAGACATATCCTACTTAAGATCTGTCTTTTGAGAATCATTTGAAAATTATTATTGTTAGGCGATGTTTCGATATCACTGTATTAGCCATGACCTGAGTGCCAAAACAGGTGTGTTCAAATATTAATATTATTTTTCAGTAGCTGTACACTGCTAACCCTGTATGGATGTGAAATGCTTGCGGTCACTGTAGTGGTAATGTTAATAATAAGAATAATAATATTTTTTTATATTGAGAGAACTTTTTGAAATCCACATTGCAAAGTGCTTTACAGAAAAAAACAGCAGAAAAAACAACAATAAACATATTAGCAGAAAAGGAAAAACAAATTGCGATGCTGTGTGTCCAGCTGGACTCGATGCAATAAATGATCACAGTGTTGAACTAACTGCTGTTTTATTAAGAAAACCCTCACATGAACATCGTAGATTAGATTATTGAACCTGAGCACATGCACTGGCATTTCCATGGACACACATATAAGGTATGTTGGCTCATAATGACCAAACAATCAATCACAATCGTTTAGCCAAAAATGCAAAGGAGGACAATGTAATTTCACTACGTTATGACCATCAGGTATGCACAGGGTTGCCAGATCTGTGTTTTTCCATGGATTTGGGCTTCTTTTGAAGTGTTGCCACGGGATGATTGTTTTGTCTGCTGGCTGGGTGGACCCATTATGCATGTAAATTACATTAATAATAAATACACATCTGTGTTTGGAATAAAATCATTTATGTCTACCTAAACCCTACCCAGCTGACTCTAGATCAGCACATACACGGGTAATGGACTGTCACACGCATGCCCACACGTAAAAATAAAAACACTGCTACTCACAAGTTTGTGCTTTGACCGTGTGTACGAACATTTTACGCACAAATCTGGGATTCATCAATATTTTCTTACCTGCATTTGTTGGTACTCTGTGAACAAACTTAGAACTGCCTCAGACCATGTGAGTGCACACATGATTACATGATTTATCTTTTTTGGATTTTATCATTAATGTTGTGATTATCTGCTTTTATGTTAAGCCCTTTGTGTTGCATTTTATGAATGTATTGTGCCATATTACTATTATTACCATTATTATTTTTGGGTGAGAGTCCTTGCTGGATATCATCATTTTCACTCTCATTTTTTTTACTCCTATTCATGGATATTTCCAGTAATTGCAGTGAATTTTATGTCCTGGGCTGACAGATCAGGTTCTCCTTGTTCTCCGCTGATTTCCTGATTTTTCTTCTGTTCTCCTATCCTTTTTTTCTGCATCAACTTTAATATCAAATTGCGTCGTTGCCAGTTTTATTGGCTGTTGGGTCCGTGTTGGACTGTTTTTGATCAGTCACTGGGCTGGTTTTGTTGCACAGACCTGGCAACCCTGGGTATGCATTAGAGTAATTGGACTGGGATCCCACAAATCTCGTGCGAACAAGCGGTTAAAACTTTGCTGTGGGCGGTCTGGAACACACATTGTGGAAATGGGCAGTAATGGTCAGAAATCCCTTGAGAGCAGAACTAAGAAAACAGTCACATGCCGGGTTCTAATCCAGACCAATCTCCACGGCTTTAGGACATTGAGTGTCAAGTTGAGCCATCCACACCAGGCTGCCATTTGGTATCTCCCACTTGTAGGGGGACTCATCAACACCAGAGACTAGCCCAATAAGGGTGGTTTTGTCCGCAGACTTCAGGAACTTGACAGACTCATGACTGGAGGTGCAGCTGTTAGTGTACAGGAAGAAGAGCAGGGGAGAAAGAACGCAGCCTTGGGGGATTCCGATCCAGGTCCAGGAGTCAGAGGCGTGTTCTCCCAGCACTGCCTCCTGTCTGACAGGAAGTCAGAGTTCGACCTGCAAGTGGAGTCAGCCGCTCTGTGCTGGGAGATCTAAACCTATAGTGGAGCCGGGATGACGGTGTTGAAGGCGGAGCCAGCAGAATCAGATTTATCTTCATTAAAGTTCAGGACAATGTTGAGACAGTCAGCATCTGAACACACTGAGCTCAGAGGACCAGGTGTGTGTGTGTGTGTGTGTGTGTGTGTGTATGTATGTGGGTCTGTTGGTGAAAATCAATCAAGTAAACAACAGAGTGCCACCACTCTCATCCACTTCCTCTCTCTCACTCCCCCCTTTTCTTTCTGTCTGTCTCATGCTCGGACGCCCTGACTGCACCCTATTAGTGTGACTGACACTGACAGACAGAGAGAGAGAGGACGAGGCTGTGTGAAACAAACTCTGTGTGTGTGTGTATCTCGTTCTTGCTGACAAGCCCACCTGCTGGGAGTCTCTGACTCTCACACACAGACCTCCTCATGTATAACATGAGTTACACTGCAGAAAATCCTGCTCTCTGATTGGTTGGCAGGTGTTCTCATATACTAGACAGCATCTCCACATGGTATTAACCTCTCCTCCATGTCTTGAAACGCACACAGAAAGCTGCCAAAGATTTGAATAAAAATGGTTAATGAAAATATAGTTTCATTTTTGAATAATTCCCTAAAACAACTAGGCACAGTTTTCATCAAACGTCATTTAAACAGGAGGAAATAGTGCATTTGTTGGGGACTACTTTCAGCAGCGGATTAATCCATCTTTGGTCCTCTAATGAGTATCTAGAGCAGCAGGACAGTGTATGTGGGATTCAGTAAAATTAAACTACAGTGTGCGTGTGTGTTCATGGTAATGGAGGAACATGTCAGTGCAACATTGTGGCTCATTCATGTGATTTTAACAGGTGGCAACACATTTTTTTTTTACTCAAGTACAGTCTTCCTCTGTAGGACATTTCTACCACCTGTTTCTGTACCAAGCTAGCTGAACCTCAGCTATTCTCCATGATTGAGTCTCCCTCTCTGTCTGTTTTGTCTTGTCACATCTTTTTTCTTGGTTTCTGTCTTTTTTTGTCTTGTTGCATTTTTTGCTTTGTTAGGTCTTTTACATGGTTTGTCTTGTTACATTTTGTACGTCATTTTCATCTTAAGTTTTTACATAGTTTGTCTAGTTGTTACATATTTTGACTTAAAAAGTAAATGTAAAAAGTTGTCAGAAAAATACATAGTCAAGTAAAACTTCTGCAGCCACTGGCACCTCTACTCACCAGCATTCCCTGCTGGCTCCCTCCCTCTACTGGTCCAAAACCCTCCTCCTATTGGTCCAAAGCTCCTTTGCTAGAGGTGTAAACATCAGCGCTCCCCTGGTGCTCTGACCTACAAGTCCAGGCTGTACAGCTGTGAACTAACTGAGTTAACAGCAGCAGCAAAATTTACTTGACTGCCAATCTGGAAAGTCTGTAAGTTTGAAGAGTTGAGGCGGAGCAGCCGGAGGACATCAGAGGGAAAACTGGAAAACATTTTCTCCATAAAATACGATTCTGTTTCACCAAAATCACTGACATAGTTGGTGGTGTATGACTTGGTGCCATAATGTGGTGCGCACTTTTCATGACCCAGACACCAAAGTTACATAGTGTGAGAACAGACGTACGGTGCGCTGAGTGGGAACAGCAAAACCACCATCCACCCTATTACAAGTCAGTGTAGCATCAAAATGATTTTGAAGCTGTTATTTTAAGGTAGAATATTTTCATAATGTTGCTTTAATTCAGGTGTAAATGAGGTCCTCTCTAATAAGCTGACTCCACCCTGAGCTACTCAAATGTTTCCCAGTGCTGTGACACGAGTGTGAAAGTTGAAAAAGGTTCAAGAGTGACAACCTGGGGTGCCCTGGTAGCCCAGTTGGTAGAGCATGAGCCCCATATAGAGAGGTTAACTGGTTGATTCCACTGGGCACGTCTGCGCCACGGTTTTGATCTGTCCTCCACAGGTCTGCAGCTCCCACCAGCAGCATTTCAGAAGCGTTTCAGCAGCAGTGCTTTTTGTTTATTTGCTCAGATTTAGTTGATTTGGTCCTCTTTCTTTGTTCTTTGTGCTTATGCCATTTCTTTTCTGTCTGTCTTGATGATTGCAAGTCTGCACAGGGTCTTTTATTTTGAAAATTCATCAGATACTCTATACTTTTTCTGTGTCTGACTTGCTGCCTCCTCGTTCTGCTCTATGCTAATTGACATGCTGCCCATCAAAAATAGATCTGGTGCGTATTTGAAACGGTTGCTTCTGGGATGCACTAAGGCGCTGCTGGTGGAATCACCAGCATTGTGTAGAATGGCCGCGATCAGCAACTTACCTTGTGAGGCAGTTGGATTCACGAGATAATGAAATCACGCAAGAATCCATCTTGCCAGGCTCCAAGTTTATTGGCTTGTATCCACACCAGAGGTTTTGCGAGCCAATCAGCGCCCTCAGGGGGACTACTGGCAGCTATGGGCGTGGTTTTAGGTGTGATGACAAGAGCGAAGCATTGTCAAACAAACAATGGCAGTTCTTGAAGATGTTAGTATAGACACTGTGATAGCATCATCAAGGTTTATCGATGGAAAAGATGTTTTCGCTCTTCTTCCTTTGGTGTCGGGTTGGTGAGTTGATCTGATTGACTGAAGTTAGCTCATGCTAAACGTGAAAGATGGTTCATCCAATCACCTGCCAAGTGTTGCTTGAAAGTGCCCACCCTTTTCCAAACAGTTTCTATGGACGGCTTCCCAGATGGTTCTGTGTAACAAACCATTGGACATGTCAGGTTAGCAGCGACCATGGGTTCGATTCCAGCCTGCAGCCCTTAACTGCATGGCCCCGTCCCAATTCTCCCCTTCGCCCTCCCCCTTCGCCCTCCCCCTCCAAAATGCGCGTTCACGTTTAGGGGTAGTGGTGTCCCAATTCTCTCTGACGATAGGGGGAGTGGCAAAAGAGAGGGTGAATTCGCGCTTCCCACGGAGTCTGGTTCAGAGCACACTCCAGCCGGAGTGGTATCCCAGAATGCTTAGCGAAAGCCCTTTCAGAAATTTCACTGGCAAGATGGCGGCCGCCACTAACTTGGAACAGCGTTGTTCT
>JAJHUR010136208.1:0-16309 GCA_027495735.1 Lutjanus campechanus | reverse complement strand
GTTGATATATGGTATAAACCAAAATTACGAACTTATTGTCTTATAAAGAATTGCTATGATGTAGAACCTTATGTGAAGTATAATTTAAACAAAGGTCAAAGATCGTTATGTGCGCAGTTACGTTCAGGAACATTACCATTGGCCATAGAAACTGGCAGGTTTAATGCCACTCCTGAAGAGGAAAGACTCTGTTTGCTGTGTGAACTTGATGAAATTGAGAATGAGGTTCACTTTTTGTTTTGCTGTCCTGCATATGAGGACTTAAGGGATGTACTTTTCACTAAAATGTCCTCGATTGATGTTGAATTTTTTTGGTTGGATGAGTATGCAAAACTTGAGTTGTGTTTTAGAAAGGGGACCTTTTTTGTGGCAGATTTTGTTTCTCAAGCCTGGGAGAGAAGGCAGAATACTCTGTTTAAGACCGAGCTATGAAATGGACTGCAATTTTGTATTGTAAGGTAAATGTTTGTTCACTGCAACTGTATTTGGTGTCTTATAAACCCATGGGGGTTGGGCACTTTTTGTGCATGACACGAAAATAAAGAATCATCATCATCAATCATCATCATCATATATAGAGGACCAAATGTTTGCATTTGAATTTGGCATATTTATTTTAAAAAATACTAAAACAAAGAATCAGTTTCACAAATAGTTGCAGAAGAATTTGTCAACTAAAGTTTCGACTAATTGTTTCAACCCTAGTTCCAGATGACACATGCAGAATAATCCACATGCCGAGTCTGTTAGATAAGATAATTCAAACTTTGGTAGAATACATGGTTTATTTTAGCGTTAAGGAGATGTTGCATTACTGGTTGTTTGTAGCTTTAATATTACTAAGCTAGTGAGTTTGTATCTGTCCACCCACAGTCTGTCTGCCAGAGTTAATCTGCCCCAGAAGTAAAAAGTCTTTAACTTAACCTGCAAAGTTTTCTGTTGGACTGAAAAGACTCTTTTAAAAATACTAAAATGTTTCGGTGGCCTTGGTTGGTTATCAAGCCTAATTAATCAAGCTGTTGGAGTGTGTGTGAGTGTGTGTGTGTGTGTGGTGATGTCCGACCTGCGCTGACCTTCAGTGTGGAGCTCTCCCAGCTGCTGGCTGCTAAGTGGCCTCGGCAAATAGCTGGAACTTGTAAATCAGTGTGTGGAAGTCGGAGGATCGGTCGCAGCTGCGGAGCCTCGCCCCCTCCCGCCTGCAGCCAGTGTTCCCTCCACATGTGTTTTTTTTTTTGTTTCTGGATGACAAAACGGTTTTTCATCATCCTGCGAGGACCTGAATGAAAACTGCAGCCAAAGATGCTGCAAGAGGGAGACGGTCCGCAGCTGAAATAAGCCTCTCATATGTTTATGTTGCTGTTGGAGTGGGAGTTTGGGCGTAGATGATGGGGCTCGTCCAAACTCACCATGTGTCAGTTAATATTAATGATGTTCCAGCTATTGTCTGCATGTGTCATTCAGTGAAGGAAAAGCTGAAAAATGGATTTCATATGTGGGACTCAGTGGTTATAGAGGAAGATTTTGGGTAAAGTCCCTCTTTAATAACTCTTTGGACATATTTAATACGTTATCAATCATCAATCTGTGATGTGGCTTTATAGCTAAATAATTACTTTAAAGCTTTTGTTTTTTAGACTTTAAAACCTGT
Organism: Lutjanus campechanus; assembly: GCA_027495735.1. Classification (NCBI taxonomy): domain Eukaryota; kingdom Metazoa; phylum Chordata; class Actinopteri; order Lutjaniformes; family Lutjanidae; genus Lutjanus; species Lutjanus campechanus. The sequence continues at coordinate 14,661 of JAJHUR010136208.1, read as the reverse complement.
TTAATGTGCTTGTATTAAAGGGAAAATTTGCCTCTTTTCATGTGGATGCCCAGTCAGTCAGTGTTGATGGTAAATAAAACTGAGTCATCCTGATGCAAAATCTGTAGTTCTTCCTGCATCCACTGACGTCACTGTGATGTCAGAAATCTCCTAGCTTGACGTAAATTTTTCCATGTGCCTGTGCAAATATTTTTATTCACTAGCGGTTATCAAATAACAACGACTTTGTCATATCTAATCTGGCTTTCATCGGGCTGCAACATCAATAATATGTCAGAAAATACTGAAAAATGTGCATTCCAGTTTCTCAAAATCCAAGGTGATGTCTTTAAATGTTTTATTTTGTCAGTCCCAAACCCAAAGACATTCAGTTTAATGTGATAATAAATGGAGAGAACAAGGAAATCTCCATATTTGAGAGGCTGAAAACAGCATTTTTCTGCCGTTTGTCCAACTGTTAATAGATTCATTCTTTTTTGTTACCTGCCTTGTCAGGATTGTGGTGAGCCACAACGTCCGCGTGTAAAAGCTTAACATTAATGCTGTGAGCAGTCATATAGTTTGTGTAAACGGAGAACAGCAGTGGTGACAGCACACAGCCTTGTGGTGCCCCGGTGCTTAAAACAAGCTCATCTGAAGGGGAATCCCGTTCGTCAAATCTTTTCAAGGCACGGCTGCACAATTAATCACAATATTATCATCAAAATCACAATACGGCCACGTGCGACATCCAAATCGCAGCACCAGGAACCAATCGTTATCTTTAACAAAAGGAAAAATGTGTGAGAGAACAGCATTATAATGAGGTACTGTAGTTCTGCAGAGATGCCCTGGCCTAAAAATCTTGAAAGAAATCATGTTTGTTTGGTATTGACCCCAGTTAAATCAGATCATCACAATTTTAATACATTGCTGCTAAAATAAACTACACCCCTTACATTTTTATGAAGGACACGTCTTACTGGACACGATGCTCTCCTCCCATTCTCCTCAGTAGTAAACACACAGTGTCACCTCCCCTAATATGAAGAGCTGCCCTAAAGACTTCAGATTGGTTCAGAAATTGAGTTTTTTTAAACTCTCTAATTTTCTCCACCCACATTTAACAACAATAGCTTTCGAGCTTGACCTCGGTCTCTATTCAGAGACTGACTTGTGAGTCCAGGAGCGCAGAGTCTCTCTTTCAGCTCTTTCTCTAACGATGAGTCTCTCTTTCAGCTCTTGTTCGAGGCTTTTCACCGCAAATTGCTGCTGTGTGCTTAATCAGAGAAGAAGTGGAGAAACGGCTTCACATGCAAGCAGTTTACCAGCATTGTTTTGATCGGAAAGCTCGTGCCCCCAGCCTCGCAAACACACTCACGCACTCACACACACACTCTCTGTCCACCACAGCCTGATGGGTCTCCTTCCTGGAAGAGCAGAGTGGTTGCAGCCTGCTGTGCTGACTGAGCGGGCCGGCTGCCCGTTCGTTCCCTGTGTTAACAATTACTACAGAGCTGTTGACTTTCCGGAACAGTCTCTCTCTCTCTGATCCCTCTTTAGCTGCAGCGATAACGACAAGCGATGTGGTCCTGGCTCATTGTGATCGCTTGTTGTTTTATCATGTTGACAACCTTTTGTTTTGTATCGTGATCTTCATTTCTGCCTCATCAGGCTGAACTGAGAGACAATGAGAGGGACCGACCACGGTTCTGCAGCTCTGATGGCCTCCATCTGATGAAGATCTGTGGTTGAATGTAGACACCTAAGTGCCAAGTAGTTTTCCCAAGTAAAAGTAGCAATACAACATTATAACATACTCAAATATGCTCCAAAAATCATGAAAAAATACAAAATATAGTTCAATTTTTATAATACACAAACCCCCAAAGTTGGAAATGGACTGCAATGAATTGCAAATCCTTTTTTTTTTACCTCTGTTCAGTTGAAAGCAGTACAAAGACAAGATATTTAATGTTCAAACTGATAAACTTTATTGTTTTTTTGTAAATATACACTCACTCCAGGTTTTGGAGCGATTTGTGCTGCCATCCAAACAACGTCTTTTTCAGCAAGACGATGCCAAGACATATTCTGCAGGCTTCGTGACCTGCCTGCAGTCCAGACCTGTCTCCCACTGAAAATGTGTGGTGCATTATGAAAATATGATAATGAGAGACCCCAGAACAGACCTGGACAAAATGTGGGCTGGGGGCCAGTTGCGGCCCACTGAAAGGTTTCATGTGACCCACAAGGCCATCATGGAAATACCAAAAATTAAAAATCTAGCAAAGACAGTCCATAGCAGTTTGCTGACCATTAAACCATTATCAGACCTTTATTTTGAAAGGGGTCAATGCTGTGTTCATTGGTAATGATAATGAACTGTATCTTTTATATCAGTGCTGTACATCCATGTTGTTTATGTTGCTCTTCTTTTACTTTTGCTGTTACTATTGTTGCAACCTGTGTGCAGCCTGCATGGTTCACTGTCAAACATCAAGTTCTGGACATTGGCAGCAAAATATTAGCCCACAATTCATCACACGGCAATTCAGAAAGGGTGACCAGCAGTAGAAGTGTGTCCTAACTTTTTTTTTTATAAAGTTTGAACAGTTTGAACATTAAATATCTTGTATTTGTGCTGTATTCAGTTGAATATAGGTTGAAAATGATTTGCAGATCCCTGCATTCTGTTTTTATTTACATTTAACACAGCGTCTCAACTTTTTGGGAATTAGGAATTTACTCTTTTTCTTTACTCTAGGTTTTAAAGCATCAAATATTTTTAAATTGTTAGACGTTACTTACTTCACTTTTTTTTTTTTAATCCCAGACGTCCTTGACCTGCAGATGACCAGATCAGTGCTCTCTGTGTATCTGTCGCGCAGCAGACTCACCTGCAGGTGTTTGTCAAACCGAATTCGACGACATCGTGTTGTCACTTCTGAAACCAGAGGGAATAATCCAGCGTGGCACTCTTCACTGGGAGGTGGATGGCTGCCACTTTGCATTTACATCAAACTGCAGCTTACAGTGGAACATTTTACAGCTCAGACACCAGATGGGACAAATATTCTCCCCTGTCCTCACGTACAGTATTTAGTCTGCAAAAAACATCCTCTCTGACGAGTCACCGAGGTGCTTTCACACCTGGCTTGTTTGATTTGTTTATGCTGCTGTGAAAGCTGTCGATCAAACTCAAACCGGTTTGGACTAAACAACACGGCCGAGACAACCTTAAAAAGGCTCGTCTGATTAGTCTTCTGGTCAGGCAGTAAAATGGACATACAGGGCTGTGATGTTATGGACTTTTTCTGACCGTGGTGAGCAACAAAGTCCTGCAGGATGGTGGTTTTATTAGACTTTATTGAAGAGTAGCATAGCTCCTTTGAGGAATGGGACAGGGCGTAATATGTCGAGTGGGCAGCAAAGTGAATTTGATGATGCTGAGTAAAAGTTAAGCAGTAATTTGTACAGGTGGCAGTAAATGTACAGTTTAGGTTACAGTGTGTCTGTGGCAGCTTCTCAAGACCAAGAAAAGCCTCGTCTATTGTTTCCCAACTGCACGAGGAGTGAAGAGGGTTTAGCCTCACTGGAAGCTGAGCAGGAACTTCTAACAATAACATTACCTTTACCTCAGCGTCAGCTCCAGTGTGATCATATCCCTCTTAGGAGCTTTGAAATTTAGACGTGAGCTGCAGTGTCTTTTTGGGGACTTGAAATAAAAAACAATAAACACATAATAATAAATCCAGCTTGACTTGTCAACCAATCAGAGGCTGTCTTCCTGACTTATCGTGTGTGTAGCTCTGATCTCAAATGCATTGCGCAATGGAATAACACAGATTGATCCTTCAAAATAAAATTTGTGGTGGACTTTAATCCTCACAGCACAGAAGATATGGGATATTTTTTTTACCCTGAATTCAAAAATGGATAGAGTTTTTGTGCTGAACTGCAGTGGAAGGCAAGTCACACAAAGCTAGAAATAGCTCCAACCCTGGAAGATATCCACTCATCTAACTTTTTAGCACAAAACGAGGGCTGTGGATTTTCTGCAGATGTGAACATGCTGATGGTGTTGAATATAAAAGAAAAGACATTCAGCAGAAAATGTGCTCCAGGTAACAAAACACACATTTAAAGTTTAAAGTATAAAACCTCAAACGCACACTCACGAAGGTCAGCAATGAAAAAGTAAAAGGCAGCAGTTGTAACATTAATTGCCTGCAGGTGGTGCAGGTGTTTTAATGGCTGCAGTGATGTTCTTTGACTGCAGGTGGTGACATTTCTGCACCTGCAGGTCTACGCTGCTGTTTCCTGTTGTGTCGGTGGATCAAGTGCAAAGCTGCGAAAACAAAACGAGTGAAGACCGAATGACGTCTGCGAAATATTAATTAGTTCCACAAGGTGCCTGGTGTGAAATCACAGACTTATTTTAAAACCATTCCAAACACTGATGTGCTGTAACATGGCGCAGGCTGTTTTAACACGTCTGCTGATGCGTTGCTGCACTTCCAGGTTGACTAAAACAACTGAAACACCAGTGCTGTGGGTGTGAATACTGTCTGACTCAACAGCGGAGCATGAAAGCGGGCTGTTGTTTTATTTAGAAAGTTTGACACTGAACTCGGAAAGCTTTCTTCACAGGGATCTAAAAATATTCCTCACATGTCTATCAATTCTTTATTCTTAAAGTTAATATTTTTTTATCACTCACATGCCCCTCCCTTCTGTATAATGTGTCAGCATTTTTTCATACTGTTTTGATAATGCACACAGGGGTGGAGCGGCTGTGTGCATTGATGTGAGCTGGCATACAGCTGTGCTGTATTGTTTGTCTTTTTCTGGAAGACAAGGTGGAGTTTAATGATTTATTCAATGATTTGGGTGAAACTGCATCATATTTTGTGGAGAAAATATTTTCCCGCGGCTGTTCAGCTTCAACTCTCGGATATTTAATTACATAGCGCAGCGTCGTTGGCTACTGTAAACGACAATCAGTGTCTGCGACGAGTGATCCATGCTGAGCGGTGCATCCAAAAAGAATCACACTACTGTTTGTTTACACCAGACCTGTGCAAAGTGCGGCCTGGGGGCTGAATGTGGCCCACTGAAAAGTTTCATGTGGCTCCATCATGGAAATCCCAAAACTTTAAAATGTAGCAAAGACACACAATAGCATTTTGCATGTTGCATATTTACTATTGCACCTGTTAAACATCAAGTTTTGGACGTTGCCAACAAAATATGAGCCCACAATTCATCAAATTGCAATTCAGAGAGGGTGACCGACAGTGGAAGTGCCCTAGAACACTTCTGACCACTCCATTATTAGAGATTTGGACATTATTAGGACCTTATATCATTTGTGTCTGGCCCACAGCAGCCTGAGCAATTTCTCATGTGGCCCCCCCATGAACAATAATTGCCCACCTCTGGTCTACTCAAAAGTATGTTGAAAAAAACCCACTCATTTTGAGTATGTAGTATATATAAGATGTGATTCACTTCAATCATTGGTTCAATCACAATTTAATGTTCAAGTAGAATGTATAGTTTTTTCTTATAAGTAGCTCGTGGTGTGTTGGACGGCTCAGAGTACTCAGACAGCAGCATCATCAGCACCTCCATGATTTCTTCTTCCTTGACCCACAGTGCCTGCTCCCTTCTATTTGATTGGCTCACAGCAGGTGGTCACTGTGAGAAGTTCAGCACAGTGTACTTTGAGTAGCAGAAAATCTGTGTGCGTTCATGTGGGTGGCAGCCGCTTGTTACCAGGGCTGCACAATTAATTGAAATTTTACCGAAATCGCAAGATATATATGGCTTTCTGCAATTTTCAAATCGCTGGACATGCGATATTTGTTAAAGACAAAATTTGTGTCAAAAAAACATTTAAATTAATGAATGTCATGAGGCAGGGATGTCCTGTCTTACAAATCAGATTCCACAGACTTCATTTGGCACAGATTCCTGCAAAAAAAATTCTATAAATATATACATCTCTCTCTGGCTCGCTGTCTCAAGTCTAAGCTGGGTTAGTTTAGCTGTTTTCCTGATTGCAGTCCGGCTGGGTGACCTGTCTCAAAGTCCGCTGCACTAATCAAGTCCCTGTGCTTCCTTTCCCCACGTTAATGAGTGTATTTCTGTCATCTATCATGTAGATATACCTGCTTTATTTCACCAATCCGACCAATGTTTGCTGATATGTTAGCTAGCTTTAGCCTCAGTCTATTAGCATTAATGTTATCATGTATGCAGCTGTTAGCTAACTTTACATTTGCACTTTCACAGGGTTCTTGTTTTAAAACATGTCAGATGGAAACATTAAAACATCAGCTGGAGAGTTCTCAGCTGACTCACGTTGAGTTAGCATTAGCTCACATCAGCCAGCTACACTCATGAGATCTGCTTGTGAGTCGTTATTTTAGCCGACAAAATCCACCGTCATTAGCCAGAAATGAGAAGCTGCTTTTCTTTACATCTCGAAGGATGCAAAGACCGTGTGTTTCAACAATTACTCCCAATTTCAATGTTAAATCTGCCACTGTTATCACCGTAAACTGCAGAAATGCAGTGTGAGAATGGAAAGTTTGGCATGCGTAGCAACAGTAACTAAGGAGAGCTGAGCTTGGTGAAGGGTCAGTTGCAGTATCAGTCGAAATGATGTTACCCCTACCGCTGTGAGTGAAACTCTGCCATCTATCCCCTTCTTGAAATGACTGGAGTTACCATACGGCAGTGTGGAAAGGCCTTAATGCACAGACAGTGAACAGACGGCTGTTGCACTGCACAGTGTTTGTGGAGACACATGCAGATGAGTGCGTTCCATTTTTATCTTCTGCCCCCTCGCCGGTAAAGTGGCCACTCATATGTTGTCCCGTAATATGGAAGTGAAGGCGGTTATGGCAAATGATCACCGAGTCGCACCCCATGACTCAGCCACCCACCTTTACAGTAACACGACTGGCTCGCTGTAGCTGTGAATACTAGCATGACACCTCCAGCGATGAAGGTGATAATGAAAAACAAAGCCTGGAGCGGGTCACGGGTGCGCCTCTCAGGGTTTTTTATTTGAAAACCAAACTGTGATGGATGAGGTGTTTCCACGCAGACCTGTCGCCCTCGCCCTCGTGGTTCCCGCTCTCCTCCTCATCGATCTCAGACTCTCCTCTCAGCTCCGTCAGATGGGGGATCAGCCTCTGTGGGATTCGGTGGAGCTCTGGGTTCACAGAGAAAATGCCCTGGAAGGTTTGCAGACCCCGCTGAGCTTCTCTCTTTATTTCCATCGACTTCTCTCCCTCCTCCCTTCATCTCTTATCATTACCCATCTGTTTCTCCCTCGTCATCTTCTTCTCGCCTGGCTTAATTTCCACCATAATTAAATTCAGTTTGCTCCATTTCCGTCTCACTCTTTCTCTCTCCCAGAAATATCATGTTTTAGCAGAGGAAGCCTCCCTCCACTTGACGTGTCTATAAATGAACTCCAGGTGGAAAAAATGTGCTATAATCCGCTGAGATAAACCTGTATTCATGCCGCCATCCCCCCCCAGCACCTAAAATGTTCACTTCTGCCCAGGCCCCTCTCCGTCTCCTCGTATCATATGTTGGCTGGGTGACGGCTGAGGCTTAGGGATTTAAGGAAGTGATTTATGGAAGTGAGCGCGGCTTAGAGGCTCTGCAGAGGTGCAGGATGGTTCACATACAGGCTTTTCTTACTCACTTTTTAATGAGTTTAACAGGTAATTATTGTGAAGGACTGAATGAACGCGGAGGCTGAGGTTGTAGGAGGGTTACCTTACCATTGTTCCCAAGGCCCATTATTCTGAAACTCCAATCATCCATTGGACCTGAACCCCATTTGTCCGTCAGCTCATCAACCCAAAAACAGCCATTGCTCTTAACTTGTGTACGTAACTTAACTGATATAAACATATTTCTGTAAATGTAATCAAGTCTTTTTGGTGCCTAAACCCAGAGGTGTGGACTCAAATAACAAATTTGGACTTCATTACATGTAAAAAAGACTTTAACGCCAATTTCTTGTGACTTCAGTTGGACGTAAGCCTGGAAAATACTTGATAACTTTCCCCAAATCCCAAGATTTAAAAGTCTGTTATTTAAAAGGTTGTGAATCTACAAATCATTTAATTTCCTTTCACTTTATTTGAAGCAATCAGACAGCAGAGAACCATGAAACGTTATGTTACTGAGCTCCAGTTGGAAGAAAAAAGATGCCGAAGATAATTTTGTTCATGTACAAAAACTAAAACAAATGGCTTTATGCAAAATATGCGGGTCAAAACTTACAGACGGAGACGCAAAAACTTCCAACTTCATTCAGAATTTTAAGCTGCAAGAATATGAAGTTGAGTTTCTTTTGTTAAAGTGGGATTACGTTTTGTGAAGAGGTGCATTATGGGTCGTTTAGGACTCAAACCTCAAAGTTTAGGACTTTGGACTCATCAGTTTTGATGTGGGACTTGACTGAGGACTTCCTTTTCTTGACTTGTGACTTTAAAACAATGATGGTTAAACCTAACGTGACTGTTGTTACCATGATGTTGATGGTCACATGACGAAGGTCACCTGATGTTTGCACATCAAAATATACTAAGTTAATGAGGGCAAAAGACTCTGGTTAGAGTGTCTGTGTTTTTGGTGTATTCTGGGAGCAGTGGCTTTCTGGATAATGGGCTGTTGGACGAACAGGCTTTCAGACTATCAGGGTTTCAGAGTAATGGGGCGTCGGAACAATGAGCAGTCTCCGTGGGGACGAGACTGTTACTGACGGATGCGGCGAGTTGATTTTCGAGAGGGTTTCTGTGAGAAGAAGAATTCAGTTCATTTCAGAGTATTTTAAAATCTCTGTTTTTTAGGTCAGTGGTGGTGGAGAGGCAGCAGCGCTGCTCTGATTTGGGTTTAGTGGGAAGATGTGGCAGTAGGTTGTTATTCCAAAGCGTGATTCAGTCCAATGTACCGTCTGACACACGCAGCTAGCAGGGTATGAGCCTGGTGAGTGGGAGCCCTGAAGGGAAGCAAATACATTTTGTTGTAACCATGTATGAGCTCACCCAGTGCTGCCTCTCTACATTTTCTAAACCGATCCATATGCAAAACATAAATCCTTCTTTCTCTTGTGGAAAAAAACAAAACAAACCCATCTGGGTATTTTCTGGATGTCATCATTTATTAGTGGCTTTTAAAATACTTACAAATGACAGATACAAAAACAAAGATATGAGAGTTGTCTGTGGTTAAGATTTAGTTTAGTTTAGGCAGAATAATAAGGTGAAGGAAAGGGAAAAAAGTGTTTCCTACACACGGCTACCTCCTATAACGTGTGGGAAAACACAGGATACAGTGGATCAGGTCAGAGAATAAAGAAGGAAGTTGGCAAACATGACTTAAACATTAATAACATGAATAAAACTTTAATAGCACTTCCTCCATAAACATGATTTTTGCCCGAATCATGTCATCAATGTTGTTTGCTAGTTTTAATGTGAGAGAGATCCCGAGCAGCAGAACTTGTTAATAACTAACAGTAATTTCTTAAGTCGGATTTGTTTCTGTGTAGTTGGGGGACAGTCCGCTCCCAGCAGCTCCCTGATATCCTTCCAAACCTCATCCTTTTTGACGCTATCGCTATAAACACGGTGTTGTGAATCATATATGTGCTGCTGACAGCCGACTGGAGGGGAAACCGAAATGTTAAGGACGCCAACATCAATTTCGACCATAAGAAATAGGCCGGAGGTGAAGCAAGTGCAAAAAACTTTGCAAAAAAAAGCTATTTTTTTCCAACTAGCATTGCTTAGCCAGTTTGCTGATGCACGGAGCGGGTTAAGATATCTTCATCGGGAAAAAACGCTCCTTTGTGGTGAGCTTGCAGATTGCGAACATGCTGTCACACCCTCCCCTTTCAGGTGTGTAAGAGAACCTATGCTGGTCCAAAAACTCTCACAAAATCTAGAAATCCAGGTCTAGAACAAGAATTAGGTTTGTCCATTTTAGGCTACCGTAGAAACATGGCAGTGCAACATGGCGGCCTCCATGGAAGAGGACCCGCTCCCTCTGTGGATATAAAGGACTCATTCTAAGGTGGCAGAAAGACAGTTGTTCTTATTTTCAGGTGATTATACGGTAATAAAATATACTTCTGATATTTTCAGACAAACAAAATCTCTGTAATCTTCCACACTGGACCTTTAAAGCATGAACCCAATTTCATCTTCTGTTCCTGACAGACTCACTTTTCCTTGTCAGTCATATCTAAGCTTTCTAAGCTTTTGAATAGACGACCAGTCCTGTAATTCTCTGACATTAATGAATATCTACTGTACTGGATACTCAATAATAGAGCTTCTTCTTCTGTCAGGCTTTGACCTCACACCAGCAGCCAGGACTCGTGGATTACATCAGTGTGTCAGATGACAGTAGAACCAAACAGTACAGTAGCGTCATGATGATTCAGAAATCATCCTAATTTAAGCTCCAGTTATGAAATGATCGGCGCAGAGATCAACGTGAGGACGGAAATAAACCCAAACATGTTTCATTTGCACTAAAAATAAACAGGATGTTCTATCTCCTCATCTAAATATGTCAGTGAATTATTATTTTCTCCCCCTGCAGAAGCTGCCGGTTCTCTTATCGCTCAGTGGTGGTGGTGGTGGGCGTGTGGGGGTGTGCTCAGTGGGCCCAGCGGTTCGCTCACTTATATGTGGGTTACAGCGAGAAGACGGAGGCAGTGATTTGAAAGCAGAGTGTGCAGTCGTTTAGTTCCGCCGTGGTTCTATCTGCCCTCCTTTCTTTGTGCCTCAAACGTCTCTCTTTCTCATTTGACTCATACATATTCATCTCTCCATCCCCCCCTCTCTCTCTCCACATGTGGTAATACTATTAAAATGTCTGTCAGTGATTAATTCCTCCAGCCTGGATCAGGAGAGAGAGACTGAGCCGAGCTGCACTGTTAACTCAGTATCGGCGACACATACTGTAATTTTAACTCGTAAAATAAAAAAAATGTGCAACGTTTTGAGGATTTTTACTCTTTTATGAATGCAGCTGTTTAATAATGATAACTTCTGTTGGCTTGTGATAACTTAAAGGCGACCTATTATGCTTTTCCTTATATAATAATGTGGTAAATGTATGCAGAAGTGAGCAAAATGCTCCAGTTTCACACTGCTCTAAATGCAGCGTTTCCAACGTTTTTTCTTCTTTCAACGCCGTGGATCTTTATATGGTCATCTGCTCCAGACACAGCACAGCACGCCCACCCGCTCAGACTGTCCTCATCCGACCGCTCTGCTCAAGATTATGTTCGTGCTCAGTTTGCCTCACAGAAAGTTGTTGCTATTTCAGTCGTGACGGAGTTTCATGTATTCTTGTTTTACCTCCGACGTCCTGCGGCTGCTCAGCTCTCAGTGATTGTAACTGCCGCGGTGTTTGAGCTCCCAGTCCGAGCAAATTGAGCTGCACAGCTAACTGAGCTAACTAGGAATTAGCAGTCGAAGCAGCTAACCGCCAACAACAAGCAAAGCTTTGTCCATCAGGAGACTCGTAAATTACCAAAAGCTGAGGCGGAGCAGCCGGAGGACATCAGAGGGAAAAACAGAAAATATTTCATCCATAAAATATGATTCAGTTTCACCAAATAGACAGGAGCTACAGCAGCTTGTTTGAGTGTGAAGTGACAGAGGATGATTTTGAACTGTGAATCATGCAAAATCTACTCTGGTGGAATCCCAGAATGAAAATATAGAGCTGGAAATGAGCGTAACGTGTCCCCTTTAAACGCTGATTACGCTTGGCTGAGGTGGGAAAGCGAGCAAAATGCGTCAAAGTGTAATGGACACAGAGTTAGTAATTAAAACCTGACGTACATGAAGCATGTGAGTTACGTAAGCATCCTCTTAAGAAACGAAAAAAACAGCAGCAGACTAAAACATACAGTAGTAGTAACGATAGTGAATAAAAATAAGCAATCATTCACATTTTTTGCTGAGTTTCTCTCATTTTGGTTAACATTCGTGCTGCATTCGGATGGAAACTTGGCTTGTGTATCAGGAGAGACGTGATCTTGCATCAAATGACGTGACGGATGATTATTTACGGAGCGATTTGAGCTGCTTTTGATCCATTTTTTTCAAACCGAAGTATTCCTGTTGAGTGAAGCTTTCCTGTAGCTTGACTGCACTCGGAGCGAAGCAGCCGGCAGCTTTTCAAGTGCATTCACTGTCAATGTAAATGTCAGTGTCATAAACTCCCTCTCTCTCTCTCTCTCTCTCTCTCTCTCTCTCTGCCTCTGTCTGTCTCTCTCCATCCAATCCCATAAGCCCCGGCAGGCGTGCTGGCACACATGCAGCTGAGCACAGCTTGACTTATCAAACTTGGAGTGCTGTCCATAAAGAGTCAGCACTCCTCTGTGTAGCGGCTACAGTCCAGCGAGTGCACTGATGTTCTGTCTGACTCCACTGAATCGATACACAATATGATTCTGAGGAGACAATCTGCTTCATTTTCACACGGACAGAACCGTGCAGACTGAGCCTCGACTGCGTCCCTCGATAATTGTTGTGTTTTTGGCAGAAAAACAGGTCGAACAAATCTCTGCGTTCCAGGACAACAGGGCCTCAACTCAACCTCGAAACAAAAATTATCTTCAGCTGAAAATATCATGTGAGGTTTTGATGTTTTTGCTCGTTTTCCAAACTCAATAAATATTTTATTTCTTAGATCAAATGAATCAGACAACCCCGTCTCCTGGAGCAGGGCTTCGTTTTCATGTCAAGGATCACTCAACTGACACAAATTTAACCACGAACCCCATCTGCTAAGATTCTTTTAAATGTTTTCTTACAGGTTTATTGTATTTCCACTTGTAATATTAATACAGCTAATTCTTATATAATCATCACTTTTAAAGCATATGGACCAGGTTTGGGCGATATGTTAAAATTTCGACCATCGTAAGCCCAACAATCGGCGATATCTTCGCCCAACTCGTGGCTCGTTAACGCCTCAGAAAACATGTGAAACTCACCAAAACTGTCTTTGTTAGTCTGTCCACTGTCCCAACAACCACCAACTCTGGTTTGGTCGAATTAAATCCGTAATTCACTGTGTGAAAACAGCGCAAAGAGTCGGACTCTGCAGGTGTACTGCGCCGCCGGATGAGAGCGCGGCAGACCATTACATTAACAAAATAAAATGACAAATATCGCCCCAAGAATCGGCCCATCGTCAACAGCAACATATTCGTCCAGTCGCCCAACCCAGACAACATCAAGGCTAAATCACAGTGTTTAAACATATCACAGTGGTGGTAATCTCTTTGCTGTGGTGTGTGGAAACCCATGAACAAATAGTGATAAATTACATTGTCTTACTCATGGATGGAATTACAATGAAAATAAATCATTCCTTCTTTTTCTGGGGACCCTCCAAAACCCCCTCAAGGACCCACTGAAATCTGAGAACCCCTATTCTTGGAGACACGTCCATCTTTCGGCTGCTCCAATTAGGGATGGCCTCAGAAGATCATCTCCGCATGCAACCCTCCCCATTTATCCAGGCTTTGGATGAAAATTTTTGGGAGTGCACTGGCTTGTTCGCCCCCCCAGTGGCCGGGGAACAAACATAGATGTGGCAGTCAACCTGCCAACCTTGTGATCTGCAGACGACCTGCTCTACCACCTGAGCCACAGACGCCCCTTTTCTTGTAGGGATGATCTGATTGAGGTTCTTTTTTTTTTAGCGCACACAAACCAGACCGAGAGCCAAGTTTGATTTTGACCAGTCATGCTAACATCATTTTAATTTTCTGCTTGAATATTTTGCATGTTGCTACCAAGAAAAAGAGAGAAGAGAGAAAATATTCGGATTCATTTGGCATGTGAGCGGAGTGAATCCGTGTATTTTGCCAATTCAGAGTCACTCGCACCAGGGAGCCCAAATGCTTTTCCACATTTCACACTCTAATTTTAACTCTCATATGCAGCAGAATGTTCACACAGTAGAGCCCGGCTGTCATGAAGAACAAAAAAACGAAACACGGTAGAGGAAAGAAATAAAAAGCGTTTGATGGAGTGTAAAATACGGCTTGAATGGGCTGAATCAGCTCCAGACGTGACTGCTGGTATTCACCAGGATGGCCGAGTGGGTTCGGACCCCACTCCTCGCAGGATGTGAACCCCCCGTTCTCTGGGGTCAAAGTTCTATACTTCGGCTGCTCACCGCCCACCGCAAACCTCCTCTGCACAATTTCCATGCAGTGGACAAACCTACCACCTTGTTATTTCAACCAAAAAAAAGTTGCCAATCCAGGCAGTAATTATGTTTTCCACCCAAATATACGCCAAAACAAATGAGTAGTATTCACGTGTAATTTTTAGGAGACAGTAGGTTGCTCAGTTTGTTATTTGGGGCACGTAAGCAGCAGTTTTGCCCTCCAGTTTGTTGACGAGACTGGATCTGCATGATTTAGCTTACGCTGTCTCTTGGAGAGGAAACATGGCCCTGATTTGTTTTTGCCTTTCTGTGCATCCAGACAGCTGATCCCCTGCATGTCTGCCTGTCCTCATGTCTGTCTGTCTGTCTGTCTCTGCTGTAAAGTTGGTGTAGATCAAGACGAAACTGACAAATCGTCCATATTTGCTGCGATTTAAC
>JAJHUR010136206.1:0-22446 GCA_027495735.1 Lutjanus campechanus | reverse complement strand
TTAGATACATATTAGACCCATATTAGTGCTGCTGATCTAGTGTTCTCAATCAACTCGGCAACATTGTTTGTGTGTGCCTTCCAACACTGATTCGCTGTTGATTCATGTGACTATTTCCACATCTGTCTGCACTATGGGTAATAAGGTTTGGTTAGTTTTAGGCACAAAAACTACTAGGTTAGTGTTGGGAAAGATCAAGGGTTAGGTGGAAGTGAACTACTTGGTTAATGTTAGGGAACATTCCTTTTATTTGGCAAAAAGAAAAAAATCTCACCGTAAGGTCCGTTTAATAGCTTTTGTGGAGCTTTAAATCACACAAGCGCCCAGTTGCCATGAAATTTTAGCCTGAAGTCAGACTGAATTGTCAACTTGTTACACTACAGTTGACTCAGTGGTTTGGGCAGATACGAAGGTCTGGACCCAGTCTAATGAAATTCACCCAGTTGGCATGAAACTGTTGTAAAACCTCACGGTCCATTCAGAGAATTAACGTCCAATCTTGACTGCGACGCAATTTCATGCCAGCTGGGTAGACTTGGCATGGCACTTGGTAATCTGCAGAGGAAGATCATAGGATAGTTGGCAGGAGACAGGAAGGAAACAGAAGCCTCCTGTGTCAAAGTACCATTCTAGTAGATTGTATTGGGTTATTTTTTGTCGGGGGAAGACAGTGTCATAGAGCTGAAAATCTAAAAAAACACGCTGATTATCCGAGAGGCACAAACCAGGGCTAACATTCACTAAATGACACACATATCCAAAACTCTCATCAAATGATATATGTGCAACATCATATGTGCAACATAAACTTCACCACGGGAACATGTGCCTGGAGGACAAACTGCTGCAGATGAAAGAAATGTGTTGTCTGTTTCTGCTGGTTTTCCCGCTCTGCCCGCTGCTCCCCTGCATGGCTGATGGAGATCAACATAGAGTACGATAAAGCATGTTAGTGCTCTGCCATGAATCTGTACAGAATATATACACCACTGGGTTCCTACATGGCACTGGGCAGGTCGATGTGTGAAGGTTTACTCTCACATAAAGACAATACAATCAACATGGTTACGCTCAAGTACAGATTAGTAATACAAATGTAGCGTCAGCACTATGGAGGGAGGAGGACCACTTCAATAATCATAATGAGAATAATAAGGATAATAATAGACTTTTTAGCTTCCTAATGCTGTTCCCCAATAGGAGTTTTAAAAAACCATCAACACTATTGGGATAATGTAAGTCATCATCAGTACATTCAGTCATATCATCATCATAATACACTACGATAAATGTGCATTTTTATAAAGCCGCGGCCTGGCTGAGTGCACGGCGCTCTGGGTTGTTTCATTTTATACATGCCGCCCGCTTCTGTCAAAATCCTGCAAAACTGAAAGCTTCAAAAGTCAGAGATCTGGATTTGTACAGATAGTTCCTCCTTCAAAAAGGTCCCAATCCTGCTTTCCGTCCCTCCGTCTGCTCTCTGATGACGTGTTATAAAACAGGTGGTTGTCATTAGTAAGAAATGAAAGAGGTTTTTTTAAATTTTTGTTCTCTGCCTCTCAGCGAGGCGAAGCTTATTCAACACCATGGAATTGATGTCTGATAAATCTGCCGTTCCTCATGTGAGACATGGTCACATGGTCCTACTTCTTCCCGTCGCTCTCTGTGGAGGCAAGAGGACAAAAAACAGGCTTTCAGTCACTTATTAACCCTTTTAGCTCAGGAACCAGAGTCAATACTGAAGGTGTGTTCAGAATAAAAGTGGTGTGATTGCTCACAAAATCTATCAAAAGGCAGAATTGCAGGGCAAAGTGAAGCAGAGAAGCACCCATACAAGTTGAAAATGTTTGAACTTGAGCAGTCTGAACACACCTTTACGCAGCAGTCCTGACAGTTCAGACAACTGAATCTCCAATCCAACTTGTAAACATCAGCAGAATTTAAGAAGCATCATCAAGACTTTTAAGACCATTTTCAAGGCCATGTTTCAGGTCTGGCGAAAAAATGCTGAACACAGAAATCATGAACAACAGTTTACTGGTGAGACTTCAGAATTAAGTACTACATAGTTCTCAGTGTTTTTACATGTTTTCACCAACTATGTTCTAACATTTCTAAAACTCCCTTTTCCTTTACAAGGACTTTAATATTCTCTGACACGCAGGAGTGACAACCACTCAGCTTGTTTTGATTCATCCGTGAAACAGAAGACAGCTAGTTGTAGGGCTGGGTGCTGTTAAGAACGATTACGATACCAGTACCAATACCAGGACCTTTAAAGTGATACTGATGCCAACAGAATACTTGATTCGATACCTTTACTGTGCTTCTTCATTAGATATCCGTCATGTTAATGGACACCGAACCGCCAACTCTGTCAAATACAACGGGCTCAACTTCACCAGCGCTGGCGGTGATTGGCAAAAAACAAACAAATCATCTTTTTTTCTAGACCTGGGTACAAAAATGATCAAATGCAGTTATTCTTTGGAGAAGTTTTGATACTACTTGGTACTGGGTTTTTTCAGTCGATACTTTGAAGGTATACAGAGACGATTTGCAGCTCTGCAGAGCTGTATTCAGCTCAGATCAACTGCATCAAAGTGCTTCAAACAAAATGAATTCAGATGAAGTGATGTGTCCAGAGGACAACATCCTGAAATGCAAGATGATGACAAAAACAAGTCCACACAGACATTTATACAACCGTTGTATTATTTTGAGATAATTAAGTCGTGATTGTAAGAAAACAGTTTGTTCCCGCGATAAGAAGATAATTAATTTGCGATCTTCAGATACCAGGCCTAAACAGGAGAAAGAACAGCTGCTTTTAGCCTCCGTAGAAAACTCCTGGTATTCTTCCTCATTTCTGGGCTGTTGTGTGCTTCCACTGTCAGCATCACTCCTGTTAATCTCCTCTATTTCACAGCCATTACCATTTATAGATAACTGCAGTCTTTGCACCAGTAAGGTAATCATCACATTATGCTGTTTAACTGCCTGGCAGGTTCCCTCTGCATTACTTCACAATTTCAAACAAAGGCAGTGATCTATGGCCCATGAAAATATATGGAAAACACTGCAAAGCCGATAATGATCTACTGGATGACAATTTAGGCAACAAGACACGAGCCTCAGAGAGCCGATTAAGCAGTGAGCTGTTCTTCCCAGAAGAGGGAGCTTAGATATTTGATTTATTGACCCACCAGACGGCCTGAAGACGAGACAATTCTCCAGCTTATTCTGCTCCCAGTTTGCATTTTATTAAAGAAAATTTTTTGCCAATTCACCTCATAAGATGCAAAGTTAGTGGTTAATCTACGAATCTGTAACCCCCACTGAGAGCTGAAGAAGATATTCAGCACCGAAACTCACAAAGTATTTAAGACATTAAAAAGAAAGTACAGTGTTACTAACAACACAATACTTTAGCTACTGTGTGTGTGTGTGTGTGTGTGTGTGCAATGTGTGTGTGTGTGTGTGTGTGTGTGTGTGTGTGTCGATTAGAGTATTTCCTCAGAGCTCTGACTGGACTTGTGTTTATCGTCATGAAGCTTTAAGTAACTGCATACTTTCACCTTACAGAAAAGAGTATACAGGTCTTTAATTTCCAGATTATTTCCATGCATATGCGTGTCCTGCTTTCCTACCTAACATGATTAAGTTTTCTAAAACATAAAATCAACAACTGAACGTTTTGTTCATACGTATGTGCATGCAACTAACTGCATTCAGCATTAGGCCAACACTGGTCTGACCCATCCAAGCCAATCAGATTGGAAGGCCACCAGGAATTCTTCCACTGCTCCTGACCGCCACTGAATAAAAATAATATTTTAAAGATAACAATAGAAACCTAGATTTTGAATCTACCAATATCCAAACATGCAAGAACATTACCGGGTTAAACAGGCAAATCCCATAATAACGATGATAATAATAATAATAATAACAACGAAAATATTGCCTTGAAGCACTGACACTTCCTGGTCTCTGAAAATATCTTTAAGGAACAACATGACACCAAATGAGCAGTAGATAATCATATGTTAATATACTGTAGTTAGCATTAAGTTCTGATTGTCACAGTTTGGTATCAACAGCACATAGTTTCAGTTTGTGGTTGACCGACATGGGGTTTAATGGCTGATGCCTATATTTAGACAACAGGGTGGCCAACACATAATGATGATATCAAAACAAAGAAAAGTCATGTATAATTCCATTATTCCATGCACATTACAATCTAATGTACATACTTATCTTATCCTGTAATGTGTTGTTTTTGATGGAATATTTATGAATTAATTAAAGAGAGAAATTGTGGTTATGCTGTAGATTTCAGGACTTGGCTGGTACTAAGGAAAGAGCAGAGTACAGTATGTCAGAAGAAACGTCATTCACCTGCATTATTCTCTAACAATATATATTTAACACAAGACTGTAAAGGTATTGGATTAGATTTGCTGTCAGTTAGGATGGGGGAGAAACGTGTTAACATTTAGAAAAAGACGACAGTGACTGAGGACATTTAGGTAAATGTTTACAGAAGGATCAGTTATAGCACGGGGCTTAAAATTAGCTTCACCACTTTTCCAAAACTCACAAGGTGGAGTGCTAATATCGTTCCACAGCAGCCACACTGCTAACACTGCCTGCAGACACAGCCTTGTGAGTGCAGGCACTGGCCGATGCCGATTATCTCAAAATGCCATATAATCGGCCCGATTGATCATCCGACTGATTGATCAGTACTTCTTCAGTTTCAGTGCTTTAAACTCACCAGTAGAGGAGTGCCCTGACACCTGCTGACTGGACACCAGCGACCTGGAGCTCAACCCTTCAACACAGTGAGAAAAACCAGCTGTGAAACATTTCAACAGAAAAATGTCCTGTAATGTTCCAAACACACAGACAGTGAGACAGTTCAGCTGTTACTCGACCAACTCTGAATAAAACACTGAGAGCAGCAGATGAAGTGTAGTTTGAAGTCCCACTTGCCTTTTAAACTAGATTCTGCTCAGCTGGCCTTGGCCAGAAAATATATTTTGCATTCAACAACAACAAAACGCCTCATAGGAGTAAAAGAAAAAAAACAGTCGAAAGACAAGGAAGTCAAGAACGAAGGTTTGGGTAAAGGTCGACACATTTTAGGCTCAGTGTGACGTCGTACCTTGATAGATGTCATACTGTCCTGACATCAGGTTGTAGCTCATACCCAGGTGTGTGTGATGGTGTGTGTGGAGGTGTCGGGCGAATGACACATGGTTCCTCTCTCGCTCTGTCTCTCTCTCTCCCTCAGGGGAACCCTTCTCGCCAGGCTGTTCGAACACACACATCTGGATTTATACTTTTTACTTAACTTTTCCTTTATCCAGCCCCACAAACTTTTAGTTCACGTCACGTTAAGAACATGTCCACTTGCTGGATGACAGAAACGTGTAGTAGGTTTGTGTATATTGCTATTGCTAGATGATTTTTGAGCTGCAGGTCCTCTGATGTCCACTCAAAGGAACTAAAGTGAATGCATGAATAAAACCCCAAATTTGCTCTACAGGTTCAAAGTCAAGACATTATTTTCAAAAGGAAGTAGTCTTATGTCAGTTTAAGAGGTGGTTTTTATTATGTTTGTTTCACTAAGATGTCTCGATGTCATTTTTATTGTCTAAATTTGTGTTTTCTGGCTCCGGTAGCAGAAGTGATTGCAAGTTTTCCCAAGCAGAATGCAACTCTGTGTGATTCCGTTTTAAAGCCACAGCCTTAATAAAACTTCAGCCAGAGCATCATATCATTATCAAGTACCAGTACGATACATCCACAATATACACAAGTAATAAGTCATCTAAAAACAGAACAACTTCAGGGATTTCATAAGAATATTTTAATACTTTTCTTATGTTTTCTGAAGTGTACTAGATTTGATCTGTCTCACTACTCCAATTCAACTTCAATACACTTGAAGCACTTGATATGGTGTTCAGTCTCAATAAATGCCACATACCTGACACACTGGCATTGCAGATGAGTGTGCATAAGTGCAACTATATAAGTGTGAATTGTATGTACTGCACTAGAGAACTGTATTGGGATTGGGATCCTGCAGGTCCTGCAGGACACAGCGCAAATCTCACAGGAAATTGGTTGGTGGTCAGAAAATAAATGGCAGGATTTGAGGAAAATAGTAGAAATTTAATCCTTTATGTGTGTGTCGATGACCACACTGTGTTAAAATAACCACTAGTTTATTAAAAATAAACACCACGTGAACAGATCGGACATAAAACAAGTCATCTTACATAACTGTGAACTAGACTGAACCCGTTGGCATTGTCATGAACACACATACAAGGTATGGTGGCTTGTGATGATGAACAGGAAAATCATTTAGCCAGTTGCTCGACTAAAGTCAGAAACCAGTGGAAGCAGGCAGGAGTGGGATTAAGAAAACAGTCCCACGCTGGGCTCTGGACTACACAACATTAAGAAAACACAGTGTAACTTTCACAAGAAAGAACAGTAAGTGTTTCAATATTTATCTCAAGCAGTCCTCGAGTTTCTACAAACTGAATTTCATGTTGTGTTTAAACTAACTGAAACCAACAGCTGCCTGGAAAGAAACTGCATTTACAGGACACACTCACTGTTTTTGTCAATCCCTGACCAACATTTTTTTTTACTACTTTATTATGTCTACATATTCTCCTAAAAACTGGTTTGTAATATTTTATCCCTCTTTTTACATTTTTGATTAGAGTGTTTGAGAGTTTGAAATGTGTATTTATTGGTGTGTCCTCATTCTCTCTGTGTTAATGTTAATTTTACAGTAACTGAGTGTCAAACTGGTGTATGTGATGTATCTTCTTTACTAAATTAATCATTTTCAGTAGAAACGTACTTGCCCTGAAACAAAGACTGCAATTATGTATCAAGCTTTTAGCCTCTAATGTTTTCAAGCAGGGGTATTAACTTTTGATTCTGTGTTTGTCTTTAACCTTCTTTCATTCATTATTTTTGTCAGATCAGATCTGTTCCATGTGAGTGAAAACAGACGTCAGAGGTGTGACGTACTGAGCTGCAGTGTGGATGTGACAGTAAAGAGAGTGGTGTCTCACAGCAGGTGATTTTCCGTGGTACTGATGGGTCTGCTGCTGCAGCAGCTCCATCGCCGAGGACGAGGACGAGTCGCTACTCTGCTTGCTGCTCACCACTCCTCCTCTGCTGGGCGGAGTCACCTCCGACTCCTCCCTGCCCGCCGTCTTACCGTACAGAGGGTAGTGGAAACCTGGTGGGCGCAAGCACAGATACACACACAGAGGCACAGAAACATGCACACACACACACACACACATACAAAGCCTTAATTTGCTATTTAATTTGCTATTTATTTATTTTAAATGCACATTTTACATTAAAAAGTGGCTTAACTTGGTGCAATGGGTGTTACCTGCACTTCCCAGCACCATTTCTCCCACTGGCTTTATGATTTATACATTTCAATTTGTGTTTTCTTCTCTGCATCTTTCCCACTTTAATATTGTGGCTTTAAAATTCAACTGAAGAAAAGAGGGACTTTGACCCCAGAATGTGTCGATTAAAAGGTCCTCAATTTTTCATTAAAGCTGCAAATTCAGCAGCAGCTTAGATACTTAACAAGCTTTATGAGGTTCATCCCTTATTCGGGGTTAACTAATGAATACATTCATGCTTTATATCATGTTAAGGAGTTTTAAGAGGGTTTGTGAATTAATTAAGAGGGTTTAAAGGGTTACAACCCCTACATTTTCACTGTAATTACTAAATGAAGGCAGGATTAAGTGACGGATTTGGTGCTATTTGGTACATTTAAAGTGATTCTTACCCATTAAGATAATTTAAACAACGCAGAAACCCCATTACAGTACATGAATATATTACAAACTGTTCCCTCATTATTAATGGGGAAATCAGTCATATTTAAAGTAAAATATGGACAGCTGTTTGTCTTCATGGCCACCAGGAATTTACAGGGTTGTTTCCCAGAAATACTGTATGATCACAAACTCTTTTCAATTGTGACCAGTCCATGAAATATTAGCATTTTTTTAAATTCTATCTTTGTTATGCTTATGTTTTAAGCTAACACCCTGAAGAAGGATGTTTGCACTGCAATGTGTGGGTTGTAACCCAGTTCTTTTTCAACGACAATGTACAAGCACTGTCTATGGTTTCAGAATTTAATCTAGAAATTGCCATCTCAATAAATTAGTTTTAAATTTTTGCCAGAAAACTGCCTTGAAACTTTCTTAAAATGAACTTAAGATGTCTTCAGCTATTATTTGTGTCCATCTGATGAATCCAACATGAACTCTCCTTTTAGCTCTGTTTTGGTTTCCACCACCTTGAGAAAAATAACTCATTAACAGCTAAATGTTCAACTTCATTCAAGTCTCTAACTCTCCGTCTGCTGTTTGGTTCAGAGCAGGACGTGTAGCAGTGGGTTTATCTGAGCTTCTTTGATGAAAACAAAGGACTTACAAGGAGCTAAAATGGGATAAAATACTCAGCGGGGCTCCTGAGCAGATGACAGTTTAACTGCTTTCATCTCTTACACTTAAACTCACTGGACTTTTGATTTGACTGTTTTCAGTGCTTAAACATCAACTCACATTACAATTGCTTTAATCTCTTAATCTTCAGCTGACAGTTCCCCTGCTTTCAGCTTCTACTCTTCAAGAGTTAGTTCAACTACTTTCAACACTTACATACAAACTAAAACATCAACTCTTCACAAGGCGTAAACATAAAACTTGAAAGTCCTTTCAATACTTACAGTGACTTCATACATATAAAATACACTTCAACTGATATCTTAAAAACTTTCGGTGTTTCAACTTCAGCCAACACTTCAACTCCTTTAATTCCTCCAACTTAAACTGCAGAACCAATACAATATTTCACATATTATACAACATTAAGATATTTACCTTGTATCCGTTGTTAATGTCAAACATATTGGTTAGTAAAACTGAAAGGAATAATTTGACATTTTGTGAAAAATGCTTATTTGCTAAGCAAACTCTCAGCCTCAGATTTAAATGGAAGTAAGCTTGTCTCTGTTCAGATGCAACAAAATCTGCCTATCAACACCTCTAAAGCTTGCTAATCAGGTCATAGCTCATAGTTTGTTTGATTTTCACAAAAATTGAAGATTAAAAACAACAGGTTATTGCCAGTCTTTGTGCAAACCTACAATAATGACCAATGTTGTAGTCAAGACCAATTACTGTCACATCTCTAGCTCTTAGCCAAGTGACAGAGCAGTACCAACAGTCGGTAACGTTGACGTATCTAAATATAGTTTCTGTGGCCTGTCTCGTCATTGTTTATCATAAGCAATACATGACATTAGCTAGCTAGCTTACTAGTTAACTTACACTTAACTAACCCTTGTTTATGCTTCCTTACTAAGTGTTGAGAAAAGTTTGACGTGGTCCCAGTCATCTCAGTAAACTTTGCATTGCAGAATTTACGTACTGCTCCGTGTTTTCTTTTAGACACTGCTTTGCAGATGTTCTCTTTGTGGTTTAATTAGCCAAATTTTATTACAGAATATTTGGCTGACCTCTCTTCTCAGACAGCTTGTTCACCAACCGTTCACAGTAACAAAAATGTCAAATTAGTGAGTCTAGTTATTGGTTGCACTTGAAACAGGAAGCTTTACATCCAATCACAGCAATAAGTTTAACAAATAAATCAGAATGCAGTTGTGGTTTTTGCATGTTTTGTCTCAGTCTCTTGTCTGAGACTGAGACAAGACCAAGAAAAAATGTGGTCAGTTTTGAGACAAGATCTTCAAAAGGTGGTTTCAAAACCATTCTTGTGTACTACAACACTACTGCTGAGTATAGCTATTTATCATATAGGCATAGTGTCAGTCATGAGAGTGGTTTTGATCTTCTTATCTGTTTCACAGCAAGAAAGAAAACTGCATTTCCCAAAATGTCAAAATGTTCCTTTAAAGTAAACACAAACCTTTACTCAGACTCTTACCTGGGTAATTGTGGACCAGGGTTGGGGACACCCCTCTGTAGGAGCCCCCACTGCTCTCACACATTGCTAGGTAAGGCGGGTAGGAGGAGTGCTGGTACTGGATGTAGGGCTGCTGGGGGGTCATGGGAGGAGACACCGCCGCCCGGGCGCTCTGGGACTCCTCAGACAGCCCTCCCATAGGCTCCTGGCCTTGATCATCCAGCCCGTCCAGCCTGTCTGACTCCTCCGCGTCGATGCTGGGCAGAAGATCGTGGGATCCATGGAGCCTGGCTTTTTTAGCATCTCCGCCCACATT
Organism: Lutjanus campechanus; assembly: GCA_027495735.1. Taxonomy (NCBI): domain Eukaryota; kingdom Metazoa; phylum Chordata; class Actinopteri; order Lutjaniformes; family Lutjanidae; genus Lutjanus; species Lutjanus campechanus. The sequence goes on along the minus strand of JAJHUR010136206.1, from coordinate 12,122 downwards.
TCCTCCCCTCTCTCCTCCACCTCCTGAGGTCATCTTGGCCCCAGCAGGCTCCACGGTAGCTCCCCATTCTTTTCCCCTGTCTGCTTCGCCCTCCTCGGCCTCCTCACCATGTTGACTCTGTAGCTCTGAGTATTTGCTGTGAACCAGGCAGTGAGCCCAGGCTGGGCCGTCTGAGGGCTAGATCGATGGGGACAAGTGTTGGTGCTAGTTGCAGTGTTTCCCCTATAATTCTTTGTTAACAGAGGTGGGTGGGAGTCATTTTGAGGTCAGTTCAACTTCAGTCCACGTCTTTGTCCCAGTTTTTGTTTATATGGCCAGTTATAGAGCTAAAACTAAATACCTATTAGGTATATGTAAATCTAAATGTTAGCCCTTTGGGGATATGTCTCTTTTGTGTTTTTTGGAGGGAAGGGAAGGCTAATTTATGACTTTCATTTGCAGATTTTCTTTTTAGGAGGGTTGGAGAATTTCTTGCTGCGGTGGCCCACCGCTGCTGAATGACTATAGAGGAAACACTGTGTACTTGAGTGAACAGAACCATAGACAGACCATCTATCACTGGCTCTGGGTGTGATGTTGATGAAGGATGACGACGTTTCAACAGCAGGCGGCCATTCACAGGTGGGATGTAAGGAGTGTGGCGTTCCTCTTAATGATACGAAACCAAGACACGTTTCACACATGATCAGCTGCAGACTTTAGGCCAAACTGAAGCAAAAAAACAACCTAGTACCCACCCAGACACGGCTTTCATTCAACTCATACAACCTTTTTACATGGCCCAGCATGGCTAGAGTTAGCAGTTAACTGCATCATGAGATGGCATGGTTAAAAATCTGTACAAGCTTTCTGAAAAAGCAGCTCATATCAAAACCAACACTTGTGTATTAGAAATGTTTCTTTTGTTTCTTTATGTGTTTGTTTTACATTTACAGCTAAAGTGAATTATACATTTACCCCATTAATTCTTACTCTAAACATTAAAAACATTTGCATCCATGAAATCAAACCACATGATTTGGATTTCAACCAAAATGATTAAAGTAGGATGTCAAAGTAGAGCTACAGCACCACAGAAGCCATATGGTCTTTGTTATTAGCACCTATTGGTTTGGCTGTACACAATGTGTGATTAATCTCTTTGTGACACTCAACAACAGTCATTAAAGCACACCAACAACACCATCAGCGGCGGCGGCAGGTTATAGACAGAGGGAGAAACTTACACTGGAAAAGGAAACATTTGAGTCCAGATCTGTCTGACTGTTTGGGTTGTGGAGTGACGAAGAAGAGGAAGAGGACGGTGACTTGATGTCATCGCAGTCTTTCATCGAGACCTGGTGCTGGTCCACCATGCCACCGTGCACAGCCTTTATGCCCAGACTCTGTCCCCTTTCTCCCCTTTCACTCATCTCCACGTAGGACAGGATGGGTTTGGGACAGCAACCTTTAGTGCCATCTGGACCTTTACCTAGCATGGGTCCACCGGCTGCACCCCCAACCATATGTTTATCTTCCTCACTGTCTCTCACCCCCTGTACCCTCTCGCTCCTCTGCTTGGCACTGTGCGTCTGATCACAGCATTTGGAGGCCAGTAACAGTTTTTGGTCCATGTACAGGCCTCTGGAGTACTGGCCATAGTACAGCGACTGAGCCAAGGCGGTCTGGGTCTGACTCATAGCCAGCTGGAGCTGAGACTGAGGTGGCCCATCACCTTTCTTTGAGTCTGAGAACTCATGGGAAGAGCTTTTGTCGTCCTCTTTCACTTCTTCCTTTCTGTCTTTCCCTTTGCCATCAAGGGCAGAGCTTTTGTGGAAAGCCACACTGCTGCTGTTTTGCCTGTCTGACTGCATGTACCCCTGCAGATAGTAGGGCTCGTAACTGTGGTAGTACGGGGACTGGGGGTCTTTTGATGAAGGGGCAGATGCTGTGGGCGGGGTTTTACCAGGGTTACCGTGGCTACTGTTAGAGCTAACCTCAGAAGACGTTGAGGAGCTAGACTTGGATCTGATTCCATCTGAACGACATTCGGAAGATCCTCCATCGTCCCCGGCATCTGAGATGTCGGAGTAGGCTGGGCTATTGTTCTTGCTGTTGCCGTCTGCTGTTGCCAGGCAACTACCACTGGAATCAAGTCGTGATGAGCCACCGATGGAGGGACTGGGGGCGTTGTCGGTGAAGGTGTAGACCTTGTCGGCCTCAGCTCGGATACTGGCCATCCTGCTTTCCTGGCTCTCAGTGAGTCCATTCATTACATCCTGCTTACTGAGGTGCTCCTTCAGAAGACTTCCGGAAATTTCCTTGATGCCCATTTTAGAGCCGCCACCACCATCTTCCATTTTGATTCCACTGCTGTCACCATTAGGTGTCCTGGTTGTCATATCTTTGTTATGTTTGTCCTTCAGCCGCCGTTTCTCTTTCTTCCTGGTCTCTTTGCTGCAGGTAACCAGGGTTGCTTTGACAAGGCTCGGTTCTACAACAATGCTCAGCTTTGGTTTGATGGGTTTCAGGGGAAGGTTTTTACTGGTGAGGCCTACGGCTGCCATGGGTGAGGGCTGCTGTGAGGTGGCAGTATCTGCTGTTCCAGTTGGATATGGTGTGTTGGGTATGGCAATCAGCTTGGGAGGAGCAGGGGCCGGAGCGATTGGGCGGTTGGTCCGTGACTTGGACAGCTTCTCTACCTTCCCATTGGCCTTCTTGCCCTTGTCACAAGCACTTCCCTTTTTGTCGATTAAACCTTCTGCCTCCAGCTTGGGCATCTCTACGGTGGAGTTCCTGTCTGGTACCATGCAGTTCTCCAGAACCACAGTCATGTTAGAGATGATGGGCAGATTGCTAAGATCATCAATCAGCCCATCTTTCAGCAGTGAGGTTCTTCTGGTCTTGGAGTTGGCTGTTGGTGTGTGGTCAGTACTGAGGAGTAACCTTCTGTTCTTTGGAGACCCCACCGTGGTCACCTTATATAGAGGAGCAGGTTTCTTTGAGGAGCTGTTGGTATTAGTGCTGTTGTTTGTCTCTGAGAGGTCATATGTCATGTTGCTGATGGCGTCCTCACAGTCTGATAGTCGCTCCTCGCTCTCTCCATCCTTCATGGGCTCCAGCTCAGGCTTCCTCTGCTCCTCAGCCTCCAGGTGCGCATGCGTCTGGTGGTAGCGCAGGCCGTTAATGTGCTTGTAGCGTTTAGTGCAGTTGGGGTGGGGGCAGTCGATGAGGATGGGTGGGGGAGGTGGTGAGGAGGCACAACCTCCTCCAGGGTCCATAAAAGAGGGGTCGGATTTGCCCTGCGGTGTGGATGGGGCACTGCGGGATTTGGCTCGGATCCTCTTCCCGTTCCCGTTTTTAATGTCGTCAGAGGAGACCAGGCTGAGGTCCAAGTCAGCCGGCGGTTTGTTCTTCCGCTTCCCAGAGGAGAGAGAGGAGGTGCTGTTGGCAGGTTTCACCTCGTCCACAGTGAAGAAAGAAGGAGGTGTTCGGCAGTTGCTGTTGATGAGGTTCAAGCTTCCTCTCCGTCCCTTGCTGTGGATTGGTGCAGTGGTTCCAGCCACACCACCTCCACGGCTCCTGTGCTGTGATAGACCCCGTACTTTGGCAGCAGGGGCCGACTCAATGCAGGGCCGCTCGGCCATGGCTATTCGCATTCGTTTCCCCCGGCCACGCCCACCTGGCAACTCAGGGTCACTGGAAGGAGACTCACAAAACCTGGAAAGAAGAAGAAAAAAATAAAGGATTTAGAAGAGAATTCATCTTGATAATCACTTGCTTATAGCCTGGAAATGCTTCAGAGATGAGACAGAAGTGTTGTGTTGTGTCCTGTTAATTAGTTTTTACTTTGTAAGCATTTTAATGTTACTTTAAAGATATACTGTATACAATATGCCACAAAAAAAATGTATCTTACAGCCAATAAAACAATGGGATTCATAAGTTACTTGCTGAGAAGCCAATTAAGACCTCACACAAGGGAGGCTGTCTCTGTATTCCTCATGCTATTAATAATTGTGGCTCATTGTTAGAGAAGCAGATTGCCACTCTATACATTTTAAAGAAATAAAGTATCAAATTAGGTTTTATATTTGTGTTATCAGTGTAAGGATTTATTGTGACGGTTTTAGCTCTGACTATTCAGCTTCTTTCAGTTTACTGCTACAATATTAGCTTTTGCTAGATCCACTGGTCCAGTTCAGCAGAACACAACAACATGACAAAAAAAGAAGCTGTCAACAGCAAGATGGTTGGTAGGCTAAACCGTAGACTTATGCATGATTGCATATTTTCATATTTGTTACTATCACAGAGGCAGTAAACCTTTGAGCATTAGGCCACGGTCACACGCACGCAAATTCAAGAAGTGGTCATCGCCTGCCAAGTGCATGCGTGACCACAACTTTAAGCAGAAAAGTTGAATATGACAACCATGTCAAGACAATAACGAGAGAAAAGGAATGAATGTACACGCCTCAGTAATGCTGAATTTAAATGTTTAAATTTAAATAACTTTTTTTACAAGCTTTATTTTGTTGTCTAAAGAAGGGAAGGTCTAAGTGAGAGAAGGGTCAACTAGATTATCGTAACGTAATGTGAGGTAAGGTAAGTTACGGTAAGGTAACTAGTGCTGCAACTAATGATTATTTTCATAGTTGATTAATCGGTCAGTTATTTTCTTGATTAATCAATTAATAGTTGTTTGTTTTAAAATGTCAGAATATGCTGAAAAATAGCAATCAGTGTTTCCCATATGTCTTGTTTTTTTCACAATCCAAAGATTTTCTGTTTACTGTCAGCGAGGAGTAAAGAAACCAGAAAATAATCACATTTAAGAAGCTGAAACCACAGAATTTTGACTTTTTTCTGAAAAATGTACTCAAACCGATTAATCATAATTGCCAACTAATTATCAAAATAGTTGGTGATTAATTTAATAATTGATTGATAATTGATTAATTGATTAATAGTCGTAGCTCTAAAGGTAATGCAAAGTAACATAACGCAAAGTAACCTAATTCTAAGTAATGTAATGCACAGTAATGTATCACAAGGTAACCTAATGCAAGGTGAGATAAGGTAATGTAACGTAACATTATACATTGTTTCTCATCATGTACAGTATATCAGTTTAAATAGGTTTGTATAGTTTTGATGAATAAACTGAAAACCATTGTGAAAACCCCCAAAAGCATCCAGTGAAACGACGACTGTTTTTCTTGTTGAGGCTGTTGTTCTTGAAAGGCTTTAACCCAAGAACAGCTTGTTCATATCGTCACCCAAATTGAACTTGTGTACCATCAGACAAAAACCTTGGAAGATAACAGATTATCATTCAAGGCTCATGTGGACCACTTTACCGAGACGTCAAGGATAAAAATTGATTTTTTTTTCTCTGTACAAAGCCCGCTTCTCTTTTGATAACATAAAAAACCTGTACAATCCACAGATATCTCTGTATTTGATATTGAGGCATTTTGTATTCAGATACCGTCCCTTCAACTTTGAAGTCTTTTGATGCTGTTTACCAGAGAGCCTCACATCTTAACACTGGAGATGCTTTTCCACACTCACATATTGTTATTTATATCAAAAACCTGTCTGCTGGGATGAGGAAAATGCATTGCTTTATGTTTATCTACAGAGTAAGGCTCTATTTTCTGAAGCCGGACCCTGAACCTTACATCGGTGCTGCCCTTTTAATGCATTAATTATGACACTACATCACAGGACTGGTTGGTGTTAAATACTCAATGAATAATTTCTGACCTTGGAAAGACTGTTTTGGGTGTTAATCACCTTATTAATGGAATGGACTGCAAAGCACGTTGAGACTAGACTTTCTTGTCCCCCCTCTGTGATTTTAAAACGATGATATCTCACATTTCCTGTGATGTTTGTAATTGCTTTTTTACATCAGTGTGTCCCTGAATGTCAGTGAAGCTGCTGGAGCGTCCAGTCGAGATTTTTATGCATTTTCTTTAGCATTTCAAGGTTATTTGTTGGTCTCATGCCTCTAGTTGGTTTTGTTTTTATGATCTTAAACTTCTTTTCCATATGTGTTAGCTAGATATGTGCTTTTAAAGGAGAAATCTGTCATATATTTCCTGTAATAAGTCATGAAATTCATGAAATGACTATAATATGTCATCAGAATACTAAACTGAAGTTGCCTGTCTGACAATAAATGCTGCAGCCGTGGTGTCCTCCTTTGAAATTTCTATTCCAGACCGTAACTTGTTATTATTTCATGTTAATTAGAGTTCAAATTGTTGCAGAATGTTTGCAGAATGAGTGTCTGTTAAACTGAGCAATATGTTAATGGAGTCTGGCAGGCAGAAGGAAGTCAGTCACTGAATTCAGAGCAGTGGGCTTTTGTTTTTGGGATAACAGGTTTAGCCATACATCAACAGACAACTGACAGTTATAAACAGCCGATCAGCTTATACAGTAGGACTCGTCGTCGCTCGTTATTGTCAGATTACAATGTTGCAGTCATCTTGCACTCCTGCACTGTCCTGCAGCTTGCCTGAGCTTCCTCCCTGGGGAGGAGGGGGCGGGTGGGAACAGCTCGCTTCAACCATAGACTGCATATTAAATAGGGATTCAGCCTATCTATGGATGCAACTCACTATTTTAACTGCAGTACTCATTTCTGGAGGCACAACTGTCACATATTTGCTCTTTTAATTCAATCATTGCATCTTTTATCTTTTGGTTACAGGTTCATTCAAAGACAGACAATGAGTCATCGAAGAGGAAGAATTTTATTCCATTGAATTATATAATGAAACAGCTCCGCTGACAGACGTCCACACTGACAAGAGTCCAAATGAAAAAAGCAATTTAGTCCCTGGTTTCTGAGATTAAGCTGTAATTGCCATGACAACAATCATTTACATACAGGAGCAATAATTGAGAGGTTTCAGCCCTGCGAGGAGGGACTGTCACATTTTCCACTCAGCAATTACAAAAACCACTCTCCATTTGTGAAACAGTTGGGATGCAGAGTGGAGAGCGTTTTTTTTAAGCTCATCATGGAACAACAGCTGACAGCCCCAGAGCCAATTTATCATTTTAGCAACATTAAAGCACTTTCAAAAAAATAAGTGCTCTTTTCAGTTAATCAAATAAACAATCAGCAGCAAATAAAAGCCATTAAGTGTAACAATAAAATGGTTAAACATGATAAATCAAACAGGGAAATACACCTAGAAGAAGGGAGCCAGAATAATTAAATGAGGCCTGTCCTTAAAATGTGTTTACAATTAGAAAGGGAATTGATTCCAAATATAATTTTAGGCCTGATTTCATCAGTCTGAGTGCTCGCTAAATGGAGAGAAACACAGCTGTTGTATTTATTTATGGTGGAAAGACACTGTATCAGCTCACTGCACACCTTTGATGCTCGTGGCCAAAAAATAGAACAGTGTCCTAATTTTTTATGTCAGTGTCGCCCTGTGGCGATGTATTGAGCCAATCACAATCAAACTTGAGAAAAATGGTGTCCTGTTTTTAGAGCTGCCAGTCAGTGGCAGCTGCAACTTGTTCGCACGGAAACAAATACACAAACAAACATCACTGTAACTGTCAGGGGTGCCACAATTTCAAAATTAAACTGAAAATGGATCTAAATGAAAAACAAATCTTATCAAAGTCAAAGGCAGAAACAAAATGCTCACAGTATTTTTTTTTCTCTCCACAATCAAATCAAACTCTGACCTTAAAACCAAAAATCCAAGTAATGTTTTCTATATTAATATTTTACCATGACCATGATATTTCTTTGTTTGCTGTAGTAGGCTTGAAAAGTGTCTATGAAATGTTTGTTATGGCTATCAATAAATTTTTCATTTGCTGCCAACGTAAATATGACGAGGATAAATGTGTTCACAACAAACTGATGCTGTGTCCTTAGCTTCATTCCAGAATATGTTGGCGAGTGTTCGGCACAAAGCATATTAAACTATGAGAAAACAAAGTGTGATTCAATATTGATGCAGGAATCTACTTTTTTCTTCCAAATCCAAGCGGAGTATAGCTGCCATCCTCCACTAAGGAGCAAAATGCTAACTTGTCAACAAGCTAACTTTTCAAACCCTCAATTTTTTACAGTTAAAAAAAAAATCACCTAGAAGACAAAATTACTCCAAACAAATAAACTCATTGATGCCTGCAAGGTTGTTGCCAATTTATGTTTAAAGAACTCAGAGGGCTCATGTTGTCATTGATATAATATTCAGTAACTCAGTGCAGAGTGTTCAGGGAGCGTCAGTGATCATGTTATTCATTGAGGCTTGATTGTGCGGTACTTCCTCTCTGTCCACTCCAGTCTGATGACCTTCAGTATGGCTGCACTGACTATTGCTTTTGTCATATATAAACCATTTACTACAGGCGACAACTGCTAGATAATGGTGAATGTTAAAATATAGTGTAACTAAAGCTGTGTGAACTGACTCAGTAATATCAGATACACAGCAAAGTCTATCTAAGGTTAGTTAGCATTAGCAACATTAAGCTACTGATCATACTAGACCAAGCACTACTGTAGCAGAAAAACCCAGAGTGTACTGAGATCACAAATTGTGCATTTTATTGCTTATGAATTCAACTTTTCAAAAGTTAGAGAAAGAATATCTTTTCTTTCAAACGTTACATGGTCTTGGCTTGGCTTTAAAAGTACACTGTGATTCTTTTACAGCAACATCTTCAACCAAAACTCCCAGCTCACCGTTTTCCATAACTCATCCAAACTCTAATCTTGAGTCTTAACGGCGAGCTGGGGGGGAATTCGCAGATTTTTGGGAATGCTATAAAATATATTATAGTAAGCTATTGCTTGTCTGTTCTGCCTTTAAAGTTCCCTGTAGTGAAGCGCAGAGGCAGAGAGAGACGAGACAAAGACAAACAGAGCGGTGTAGTGTTGGTGTATTACCGTGGAGGAGCCCAGTCGTGTTTGGTGCAGTCTAACAGAGTTCCCACGTAGGTTCTCTTCCTCCACGTCACATTCACCACCAGAACACCTGTCAGACACACAGGACAGAGTCGGAGCGGTTAGTACTGGATCCACTGAGAACACAACAGGCTTCTATATCAGTATCAGGTTGAATAGGTCAGAGAGCGCAGCATAAAACACTGAATTCTTTTCAACATTTTTTATACTTTCTTCTATACTTTTTAGATGTATGCATGTTGGATATTAATAGCAAATAGGGCAGTACTTTTTCCACTCTTTGGCTGATGCTTCTTCAAATACATATTCATCGGTTTTAAGACACTGTTAAGTCAAGTATTCATCGGTTTCTCTTTCTAAGGTCTTAAAATGCATTTTTATGTCAAATAATGTAATAAAAAACAAAAAATTCTCCCTATTACAGAATCAAAAGTGATATGAGCATGGTCCAAGATGGCAACTGTTTGCAGAAACAAAACAAAAATTATTTTCCAACATATCCAACCCTGTCTGACTGTCTGAAAGGAGCTTTCCACCTTCTGTTTGCCTTTTTCAGACTTTCTGAGCGGCACTTATTTTCTTGCAAATATCACCGCCCTTTTTAGCTCTGCAGACATTCTCATTTCTTTGTTCTCACTTGCATCTAATGAGGAAACTAATGAAACACTGATGAAAGACAAATGTGCAGAAATCAAAGGAGCATGCCGCACCTTAGAAGAAAGAAAAATCTGTCTGTAGCGCAGACGTCTGAGGACAGCATCGGTCTGTAAATGAAAAACTGTGGCAAACTGAAGGACATAGTTCACAGCTTTAAGAGGCTCAAATTGTTTTCAAAATGGTGCAAATTGTTAGTTACAGCCTGTAAAATTGCTCAAACTGATATTAGTCAGTAACATCTGGGGAGGAGAACACAGTCTTCTGTTCCTGTCAGATTTTTGGTTGGAAGGAAAACGTAGCCTTCAAGGTTTTAACTCTAATCTGAGGATTGACGACCCTTCAGCCATCTGAAATAAACGTCTCCCTCTTCCTCTTTCTCTCCCTCACACTCTCAGACTGACATTTGAAAACCATTAACCTCCGCTTTGTGATGCGCCAGCGGCAACGCCGAGCAAATCAAATTTTGGATGCATTACAGCCTTAAAATGAGGTTTGACTGCAACACACGACTTCTTGCTCTTCAATTAAGCCTGATGGCCGCCACCATCACAAAACACTCTCACAGATAAATGAGAGCCGGGAAACACTGCCAAGTGTGGCGCTCGTTTTAACAAGAGGCGGATGGTGATCAGGCGGAGTTTTGTTTTTCATCACAAGGCACTAAAATCTACAATTAATGAGCGGCATAGATTTGATCAACAACTTAATATTCCTAAATATACTCTTTAAACACCCCCTAAGTAGCTTTAAAGTTTGATCAAATATACTTTCTAAAACCTCACATTTATATCCTGTTTCACTGTATTCACTGAAGCCATAATGACTGAAACACTTAAACCCAAAATGACATTTTTAATGGCTGCAATGTCACCTTAAACAGAAATATTCTACTTCAAGTTAATGCATGTAAACATCCTAATCTGGATAAATAGGCTTGTTAAATATCTTTTCCAGGTTTTTGCTCAGTGGCACTAAAATTGTGTTGGCAGTTGTGACTGAATAAATGAAAGGAGGCTAGGGACAACTGTAACATTTTTTACATTTTCCTGCATTACTACTTTAAATGCACTTGCCATCAATAGTAGGCAACTATTCTACTGGTGAGTTGATTTTAAATATTTGAATTGAGTTAAAAGTTATTTTAAATTTAGTGAAAAATGATCAATTTCTAACAGAATCTTACATCAACACAGACAAACAAGGCGCTTAGTGTTACAATTGCCCGAATCTTGCTGTCATGATAAAATCGTGTATGCTAGCTAGCAACACCTATATTAGAATAGAATTATGTAAGTTTAGCAGTCGTCTAAACTTTAGACAGCAGAAGAAAAATACAGTACACCCAAACAGCAACTTTCATACCTCAAAACCAGTTATTTGTTGAAAACTTTGGCTGAGGTGAAATGATTTTACTCCTTTCCCACAGACAGAGTAAGTGTCATCACTCTAGCTTGTTTCCAATAGGAGAAACTGGGTGTGTTACAAGTCCCCCCTGTTACAGTTGCCCCTGGTCTCCCCTAACTAATATCAGAAACACTGCACATTGCACTTAAAGAAATTTATCAGAAATCGTAATCTCAGATTCATATAAAGCTGCATGACCAGGTTTCTCATGTTCCACGTAAACATCACATCCCAAATATGATAAAATGCAACAGTACCAGTACTCATAAATATATTCATGTGTTCTTCAGTGTTTTCTAGCACAGCCCAAGCAGAACCAAACTAAAGTTCCAGTCTCCATCTTTTGGAGAGTCTTCAGAGTCTGTCCAGGCCTGTACTGAGCTGCTGTCAGGTCTGTTTGGTTTTTAAAAAATCCCTCTTGGGTTTTTGTTGAGACAAAAGGTCTTTTATGGGTCAGGTATCATTTTTTGATGTCCTAAAATATTGGCTTCCCTATGTATGTCCATGATGCTCAGATAGCGGTCCTGCAGCACATCAGAGCTGATCTTTGCTGGTTGCTCTCCAGTGGTGCAGGATGCTTCAGTCAAAGAAAAAAGTACATGGAATACATAGTGTACGATGGTGAGACATTAGTCGTGCTTATTAATGATGGTAAAGTGCAGTTTCACATACAGCACTGGTTTCATTATGTACAAAACAATCCTAAGTAAGTAAAATCATTACAAAAGATATAAAGATGTATCATTTTCTGGTTCATTTATGTCCTGTGTTCACACACATTTTTAAAAGATCTTTTAAGTTCATTTCAGTGACTGTAACGTAACTACAGTGACGGTTCAGGGTCAGCAGAGGTGAGGTTTTCTCCTCCACTCTCATGTCCCCTGAAGCCTTGCAGGGCTTAAAATGTGACAGTGTTTCTATTTATAGCCAGCGTGACTCTGACTCTTCTTGGGAAGATGCCAAAATGCTTGATAGTTCATCAGTTTTCATCTCGCTGTTATGAAAATGAGCGTTCATGCCAATATGATGTTCTTCAGAACCTGCGTGACATTCAAAATCCTTCAGAGAACTGTTTTTGAATTTCTTTTTGACATTTTAATGTTATTAATTTGTTTTTTGGCAA
>JAJHUR010136205.1:0-18258 GCA_027495735.1 Lutjanus campechanus | reverse complement strand
GTGACTCAGCTCAAAAAGTCTTCTCGAGCGATGACTCGAATCATCAGCTTTTCGACAGCAGCCCGAGATCTAATTAACCCAATATCTGTTTTGTGTTGACTCTGATACTCGTGTGACTGTGTCTCTGCTTCACGTACAGTGACGCCATCGTGTCCCAAGTGCTGGACGAGCTGGGTCTCAATCTGTCCGACGAACTGTCAAGTAAGAAAACACAACTCTTCAACCGCCAGTTATCTATATTCTTCCTGCGCTCCAGGCTTGGGCGGTATCTATTTTATCATACCTTCACACATTCATGATATTTCACCGGGGTATACTTTTGTAAAACGACAAATAAAAAAAAAATGTAAAAGCTGAGCTGCTGTTGATAGAAGTCATTGTAGTATGTACAGTCTGAAACTGTCAGCAGACACATCAGTGGGCTGAACGGTGATTATAAGTGAGCAGAGGGCAAAAGTACTCGCATACTTTACTCAAGTACAAGTACAGATTCTTATGTAAAAAAGACTCATGTAAAAGTAGAAGCACTGATTCAACTTCTTTACTCAAGTAAAAGTGAAAAAGGTACAGGCTCTGAAACGTGCTCAAAGTATAAAAGTGAAAAGTTGGGTTAGAGTTAACTGAACCTCTCTTGTTGTTTTTGTCCTTTTTTTCATCTTGTCATGTCTTTTACAGTGTTTTTGTGTTGCTGCGTAGTTTTTATCTGATGTCCTTTACACCGTTTTCATCTTGTTTTATCTTCTATGTCGTTTTCATCTTGTTACGACTTTTACATCGTGTTCATCTTGTTAAATCTTTTATGTTGTTTTGTCTTGTTACGTCTTGTATGTCACTTTGCTCTTATGTCTTCTACATGGTTTTTGTCTTGTTACGTCATTTCATTTACATTATTTTCATCTTATGTCATTTTTGTTATTTCCGTTCTGTTATGGCTTTGATGTTGTCTTTGTCTTGTACGTCTTTTACTTGATTTTCATCTTGTTCCGTCTGTTTTGAGAATTTAAGGAGTAGAAAGTACAGTTTTTTGTGTCGAAATGTAGGAAGTAAAAGTAAAAAGTTGCCAGAAAATTAAATACTCAAGTTAAGTCCAGTAGAAAAATCCACTAAAGCACAGTAACTAAGTATTTGTACTTAGTTACTTCCCATCTCTCTCCATCACAAGATAAAGTTATAAAGCAATACTTGAGTTATTCATTAATTGATTAGCTAAGAGATCTATAGAGCAGAAGTGAACAGACAATTATTTCTTTTTACCTCCATATAATTCTTCTGCTGGCTAAATGACCAATTTCAATAAATTAATTTGATTTTATATTTTATTTTCCATCAATTAAAAGACACTTACAACTTCAGAATTATGTTTTAGATAACTTTATTCACAATGACAGTACTGAAAATCATCAGGATTTCTAAAAACCGCGGTAATACCTCGATACCACCCAAGCCTGATGTGCTCCTCGTCTGTTTTTACTGATATTTAACATTTTTAACATCACTGGATTCCCATCATGTGCCCTTTTTCAGATCTTCCAGCCACGGGAGGAAGCTTATCGGCGGCTGCGGGAAAGAAGGCGGAGCCTCAGGCCGCCCTGGCTGACGTAGACGCCGATCTGGAGGAGAGGCTGAAGAACCTGCGGAGAGAGTGAACGCGCGGTAACCGTCACCGCGCCGGGGTTGTTAATACAGATACTCGAATCTCTGTGTTTAGATTCTTTTGAAGGTATAACTGGCAGAACACTAGCTGTTTGAGCGGAACAGTGCGTTATAAAGGTGTTTCTGTTTGAGGTGTTTTCATTTTACATGTGTATTATGTATTTTATCAAAACAAAACAAAACCTACGAGGACCATCATCCTTCACAGGTTCAAGAAATTCTCGTCTCATTTAAGACATCGCCAAATTCTCTGAAAGTGGAAATTTAGTTCAGTTTGTGTACATACTAACTCCTCAAAGGCATGATGTTTTCACAATTTAAATTAACACTAAAAATGATTAAAAGAACCCAAGTGAAAAGTGACAGAAGTGGATGTTTTATGAGGGTGATGGAGACAAACGTGTGCACTTTTTGTACATCGGGCTGGTTTGGCGTTCTTTGTATCCACATCATCTTGTAAAATATACAGTTTTACCTTTAGCCCTGGCTTTTTGCTTTTTGACAACTGACTGTTTATTTGTGGCTGAAGGCGGTGTACATCTCAACATCTTTTCTGTCTAAATTCACCAATAGGACTGTTTATTATATAAAAATCTATAAAGAAAGAAAAGTGTGTTCAGCTGACCGGTGGAAAAAAGCACTCCTGTGTACCTGCTGTGCTTTTCAAAACAGGATTTTCACCAAAATGTTACTAAAGGAGTCGGTGGTGGTTATTTTTTTGAGAAACTGTCCTGTTTTGCTTTTCTTTATCCAATAAACTTTTTTTTTTTCCAGATTTAACTAAGTGGTTGTCTGATTGGAGACGTTTTGCACGTGAAGTTCAGTTTGTTCATCCTGTTAAAACGGAGCTCAGCCTGGTGAAAACAGTCACATGACGTCTTCTGTGGCTCTGGAGGAGTTTTTGTCTGTCTTATTTTTTAAATAATATCTTTATTGAGCATTCAGTTACTGACAAAATAAACAAAACTCAAAGACAAAAGAGGGTGTGGAGGTTTTAGTTCAACAGCAGATTCAGGGTTTTCAGAAACAGAGTATCTGTTTGATCATTGTTCGAGGCTGTGATGCTGCACACCAGCTCACGTCTGACAAAAAACTAAATAGATTTTTTTTTATCATTTTCTTTTTTATCTATCATATTTGTGGGCCTAAAGCAATACTCTCCAACTGTAAAAATGTGCAGCCTATACACAGAATAATAAAAAAAATGTTTAAATATTTCGTCTATGGCTCGGCACCTTTTCCTCAAAATTTCGCCAGTGGCTTCTCTCGAGTCTCCCTCGACGGGCTCAGGATGCCAAATCCAAAAAAAAGAGAGAAAAGTCTCAAAGGAAAATAGAGAATTTAATAGTCTATTACATGTATTTTACTATAAATAAATATAATGAATAACTTTAGATCTAACATGGGGGAAAAAAATCAATTTGTAAAATACATTATTTACATATACAATCGTTAAAAAGGGGCCACTCTGCTGCATATTAATTGTACTTTTCATACTTGAGTTATTATGTTACTGATACAACTTTCACAGCCTGCTGTCTTATCTTTTTCTTTTACAATCTACTTTTACAACCTTGTTAACGAGGTCAAAGATATGTTTAAGGTCATTTAGACTCAGAGTTTCCATTGCATAGCTTCTTTAAATTTAAGTGATTCTTGTAAAAAGACTGTACAGGGTGCGTATGTTTTTTTAAGAGTAAAATTCAAGCGCTTTAAAAGGCACCTAAACAAAAAAAATCCTCTCATAGCCTTTATTATCACATCCAAGTTATTAAAATAAATGCAATTCCTTTGTACCCACAGCAATCAATGTAAAGAGTAAAGGATAAACAGAGGACTTGTCTTCATTTCACCTTTTAAAAGTTTTTTGTTTTTTTGTGTGTAGACACCAGATCATGTTGAAGTTTAAGCATATTCTTAACTTGAAGACATGGAGGTTAAAATCGAGTATTTTCCAAACTCTCAAGACTGGACAAACCCGGTTTATATTAGAAAATCAAAATTTTAAACTCCCATATATTGAAATCGGGGGCTGCAACTAATGATTATTTTTTGTAGTCGATTTATTGGTGGATTATTTTTTCGATTAATAGTTGTTTGGTCTATAAAATGTAAAAACATCTTGTTTTGCTCACAAACTAAAAATATTAAATTTACTGTCAAAAAGGAGCAAAGAAATCAGAAAATATTCACATTTAAGAAGCTGAAAACAGAAAATTTTGTCTTTTTTTCTTCAAAAAAACGACTCAAATTGATTAATCAATTATCAAAACAGTAAAAACTGATTAAACAAATCTGCCTGCAAAATCACCTCCTTCTCATTATTTCACACCAAGAACTTACACAACCAAATCCAAATATCATAGACATGTTAATTTTTATTCCAAAAAAATTTAACTTTCAAAACTGTCAATTTGTCAACATACAATCATAGAACAATATTGAATGTACTCAACACTTCCAACATTAAATAATAAAAAAATAACAGCCATGTTTTATGTACATTTGTTTCTGAAAGCTATGTACAGAAAACAAAACACAACAACAACAAAAAAACAAAACAGAAAATCAACTTTGTATTTCCAAAAACCTGCCGTTCACATACGCCTGGCAGTTGAAGTATTGAAGCTGCAGAAAGCCGTTGCATCATATGTAAAAACAGGTTGAGCAAACGCAGCGAGGAAGAAGAAGAACGCCGGCAGAAATCAAAACACTGCGATTGTAACTGAGATTAACTCAGAGAGAGGGAGGAGAGGTTAACTGGCAGCATGTTAGAGAGCATACTGGTGAACATCGCTAGAAGAACTACAGCTAGAAAGCTTATTTATCGTCTAAAATGGCTCCCTTTGAATGTCAGTTAGCTGCATCCTTAAAGAGACCAATGCATACACATAACTCGCCTAATATTTACTGGATGTAAGCGTATTGTAAAGATTGGAAACACGAAAAATTGAGATCATAACTGTACTTTGTTATTATCAGATCGCCTTACGATGAGGCGGCAGTTCTCACCGAACGGAGCAGCCAGAAGTCATGCTTTTCAAGAACGATATTTTGTAGATTTTTGTAGCCCGATGAGCAGAGATTATTCTCCATTCTGGGGTTAAGCCATGCTACCATCTTTTATTTATTGAAACAGCTAAATAGAGTCCATGCAACTCACATTTAAAAGAAGAAGAAAAAAAAAGATTACTAACAGAAACAGAAACGGGGAACAGAACACTGGGTATCACGCCAAGTTTACCACCTGTCTAATTTTCCGTGCCTTTGTTTTCAGAAAGCAGACCTGGAACACAGAACAATCATTTGGTTGCTTTTCTTAAATTTTTTTTTTTCCTCTTACATTGGATTGGAAATGCAATTTTTTTAAAATATGAAATCATGCTGATTGTGGCTCCGATATCACACTGAACATTGATAAAACCTTATTTGAAGTTGTGTGCGAACGATATAGGCAATACACAGCACGATACAGTCAGATTTGGACTTTTTTTTTTTTTCTTTTTTGCCCCCCACTTAGGCAGGGAGAACGAGAGTGGCAGGACGACCCAGAACAGAAAAACGTAGCCGTATTGCTCATGACGGACAGTTCAAGCTCT
Organism: Lutjanus campechanus; assembly: GCA_027495735.1. Classification (NCBI taxonomy): domain Eukaryota; kingdom Metazoa; phylum Chordata; class Actinopteri; order Lutjaniformes; family Lutjanidae; genus Lutjanus; species Lutjanus campechanus. The sequence continues at coordinate 13,006 of JAJHUR010136205.1, read as the reverse complement.
ACTTTTCAGTCAAATGTTTATTCCACCCCTCCCCACATGAAAGCACCCGTGATGAGAGTCCAATTTGTCAGCTCGCTATGCATAAAAAGTGACAGAAACTCCACTTTTGAGTGATAAAATCTAGTTTGGATGGAACAGCTGCTACAAAAAATGTATTTTTAACATGTTACAGAACATGCACATAACTGTTCATTTTGTTTTAGGATACAAACTGATGTGTAATCTTCAACGGCTGCTAACACGGGGGCAGGGGGGGCTTTTAATCTCCCTTTCAGACGTGTAAATGAGACCGGAAATATCGAGGACGCCCACTGGAGCAGCCGTCTCCCGTGCTCGTACAACATCCTGCAGGAGATCAGCTGGTCTGTGGCGACACGTCGAGACCGGAGAGTCGCGAACTCTCGCGCAGACCGAAAGCGACAGCAGTTATACATAGCGACTGGTGACTCGTCTCCCCCCACCCAGACAAGACAGATGTAGCATTTTCCTAATCTGGGCGCGGAGCGGCATCTCTCCGCTGATAATAATTGATGCCACGTGGGTTTCACTTCCGACAGGTCCGGTGAGGTGTGTGTTTTTTGGGCACCTCGATGCGACATCGGCTTCGGTCATCCAGCCAAGGCAGCTCGAAGTTCCTGAAGGAAGAATAAACATGTTACTTTTATTTAAAAATTTAAAAAACCTGAACTGTCGAAACACTAATTATACAACAGGAAGTTCTGACTAAGCAATCTGATTGGTCAACTTGACATTTAGCATTTTAACACAGCGTTCTTATCTCAACAAATATTACTCCACCCAGAGGGGAATGTATTGAACTGTTTTTAGTCATGAAAATCAATCTCAAGCCACAGACTTAAATATAATATATAACTAAATCAACTTTCTTTAATATATAATATAATTTATGGTGCTGTTAGTTGGCTTCAGACCTTTAATACAGGTGTGCTCCTCGAGCCACAGAACAGTTTTGTGAGCGCAGTCAACATGTTTTTGAGAGGATAACCGAATATGGGAATTTTAGATTGATTGATTTTATCTTTTATTTTGTTATTAAAATGTTGTATAATTGCACTATTTCACTCAAGGGTGAGTTTAACCTTCATTATTAGCACTTCAGAGATGCTTACAGATCTTCGCACAAGCACCTCAGTCCTGACCGCATCACTGTCGTGTTAATTATGACGTTATAGACCGCCCTATCATGTAATATTAAGTGACAAATTAAAGGGAAAATGATGGAGATTCCTCCATGCAGGGCACCAAGGCTCAGTAAATGGGTTGATGAAATGTGAATCATATGCTACGGTCTTCACAGTCATCAGATCTCAACCCAGTTGAACATGTAGGGGAGATTTTAGTGCAAATAATCGCCCCATTATCTGACATTTTAAGATAATCGGGATGGGCTGAGGCAAACAAAAAATGTCTGCAGGAAGATTTGTCAGTGTGGCTGCTGTGGAACAATGTTCCCGCTCCCTCTTTGCCTAACCATCTTCAGTCTCCATCAACTTTTCTGAACATTAACATGTTTCTCTGTCATCCTAAATGACAGAAAATCTGGTCTAAATCTCTGTTAGTGGCTAGTTTTAAATGTATATTATAATATAATGTGTAAAATAAAGCAGTTTGAAGACAAAATACTGTACCCGACTCTCCCTTAAATACCGCGTCACGTTCTGAAATCGATAATGCATTTTTCTAATTCATTAATTAATAAAAACTCAATCTAAAACAACATGTTACTGCCTAAAATAACCATGTATATTAGAGTGTAATGTGCATAAAAGAATAGATTCATACATGACTTTTCTTTGGTTTGAGATCTGCAGTTTATATATACCCCATCAGCCGAACTTCTCTGTAAATATCACCACTGACCACTAATGTGTTAGACAGAGCTCTTCGCCGCCACCACCACCAAATTAAAACCAAGAAACAAGAGAATATCTTTTGGAGAGATGACGTTCATCCCACTTGGAGTTGGATTTAATTGTACTTCACAACTTCTGAATGTGCAGAATCCCCAAAGTAATTAAGACAATGAATCAACAACTAAAAACTTTACTAAATGTTTAAAAAAACAAAGAAAAATTCAGCTCCAACTTACTGTTGTGACAGTTTGGGCAGCGGCCGGCCAAATGCCACCACAGGCAAGAAGGGCGTGATCACTATGGTTTCAACTGGCAGAAACAAAAGAATCAAGTTAGAATCTCGTGGAAACATCCCAACAATGTTGCTAAACTGCATTACGGTTTAATCCAGCTGCGGGATATGAAGTTACGTGGACGTACCATCTTCAGTGTCGGGGTAGAAGGATGAAAGCTCTGGCTCAGTCTCCGGGACGACTTTCTTCCTGTTCATGCGCTGCTGCAGACGCTGAAACATGCGCTGCTCTCTGATTCGCTGGATGTCCCATCTGACAACACGCACAAGATTAATAAAAATGGGAGGAAGAGCAAAGGGTACAACAGAACTGGTAAGTCACGTGTTTACTCACCCGCTGGAGGAAATTCCTAATCATTATTTGTAGCTAACAGACTTTACATCACTTCACAAGGCACTAAATGTTTAACCTTTTGTATTTATACAAGGATGTTTTAGCTTCATTTTAGAAGTTTTCACAGATTGTAAGCCTTTAAAAGTAATCCTTAAAGTTCATATAGAGAATAGTAATATACAACGGAGTTTATTAACTATGAAGGACAAGTTCAAAACATTTCCCCGTTTCTAAACGTAAGAAATTATTGTGTTCAATCATGTACAACCACTCACATTAAAATCTATACAATAGAAAGAAAGGGGTGAAACAATATATGTTTTATATGTTTTAAAAAGGCATTTTTTAATCGAGTTTGGTCTGTTTTTTCGTTCTCTCTTGAAAAGAAATCTTGATCTCAATAAGAGAAAGTTAAGGATAACAAAATGTTCTTGCATGAGGTCTATTATTATCTGGTTTTAACTGCAGTATTCAGTATCAGTCAGGCTCCGGTCAAAACTCAGGAACAAGGACGTATTTATTAAAATCTCAAATAACTTAAGTCGGCGACTGGTACCTTTTCCTCCTCTTCTCATCCAACTCCAGCTTCATGTGGCGTTTCAAAAACACATTGTCGTCCAGCGGCTGAATGGGAAGACAAATTCACACGCGCAATTCATGAGTTAAACGCTCCTGGGTTCATCTTTTCAAACTCTAGAGGTGGAATAATCAGCATTTAAGCTGTGTCTCACCTCAGGCGGGGTAAAGGAGGGGTCCTCTTCCAAGGGCTCTATATGATTTTCCCTCCAAGACGGAACTAGAAGGAGGAAGAGGGAGGGGAAGTTATTGAGAGATAGTGTTTTCAGTACATTTGATGGATATAGTGTTTAAAGATGGGATATAGGTTAGGCTTACAAACAATCAGCATATCATGTACTACATGAGGAGTCCACTCACTGGCCACCTCTTCCTCCTTTTTAGGGGAAGTCTCACGCAGAGGGGACAGAGGAGGTTGGTTCCAGCAACAGAGGTACATCTCAGTAGTAGACATGAAGGGCAGATCTTCGATCTGACAGCTCTGCTCAGGCTCCTCTTTGCACGGGAGCATAATGTCCCTTTCTGCCCCTGACCTCATAGGAACGGTCTTCTCTGGGGTTTCCTTACTGCGCAGCTCTCTTTGATTGGGAGAGCCCGGCTGGATCTCGGGTTTCTGGGGGCTCAGCTTGGCACTTTTGCCCCGGGATTTCTGGACTTTTGTATCTCCAAAGCAAGATTTCCTGCATGTGCAAAGAAAAGAATAAAGGATTGAAGTATGTTCAGCTTTAATGTTGTTTTTTTTCCTACTTGACCAAATTCAATTTTTAGTCTTGCTGTACAAACTGCTGACGTAAATAACTGTCATGGTTAATTTAGGGCTGCAAAGTCTATAAAATATCGGAAAATACTGAAAAAATGTCCATCCCTGTTTTTCAGAGTCCAAGATGACGTCTTTATATGTTTATTTCGGAAAGGAAAAATCTTCATAAGGAAATCTTACTTTAAAAATTAACTGATTATCAAAATATTTTATTTATTTATTTATTTTTAAACCAAATTAATTGCCAGACACAGCATTTTATTTGCCCAAGCAGTAAGCAGGCTGTCCTTATTGTTAGGCCCTTCCCAAGGCACATAAGCGAAGCCCTGTGATGTCAGGTAGGGACAAAACAATTAACGGTTTCAGGATCAACCACAAAAATATTCTAGCCGGTCGATCAGGGCAGAAATTATACAGATTGTGGCCATAATGCCTGATCTACACACACAGCCCTGTTTTGAACTGGCCATTGTGCCAAAAGTCTCAGGTGCGGCTGATATTGATGCAGAATTGACAAGAACACAGTGGACATACGACGCCTTTTATCTCGTCTTTGTAGAGTTCTGCATTTTTAGAGACACATAATGAATTGTTAACATGTCAAATTCCTTAAAGGGAGTCTGGTGTAATATTTTCCCCTGAGAGTGCAAGGAGCTTTAGTTTAAGTCAAATTGATAATATGTATTTTTTAAATATTTGTCATCACTACAGAAATATTGGGTAACTGCCAAAGTATGATGAGGGTTGTTGGTTTGATTTATGTTTTACAGTCTGATAATATGTGTTTGTATTAATTACTGACCGAGGCTGATTAGGCAATAGTGCTAATCCTGTTTTGTCCTCATACAATGTGATTATCACCTACTGTTATTGCACCATTGGTTTGACCTTGGTGCCCTACAGTTTGGCCGAGAAAGCCCCTCTAAACTTGTTTCTTCAATTATCATTAACACTGTGTTTAATTAAAACTAACTAAAACTAAGCATTAGTCCTTGAGACACGGCAGCACTGTGGGTTTGTTTTGTGTCTATTAAAATGCTGACATTGCAAAAACCATAAGGCAATTTCATCAAAAATACAGATACTAGAAGCAGGTATCAAACTTCCAATACTTTTATGGCACCGATCGAATTGTTTCAATACTATTGAGTATCGAAAAACACCTTGTCATTCAATATCAAATTTCAATACAGCTCATCAGTGCCAGTGAGCCATTAAGCACGCAGCATGCTTGTACCACGATTTAATGATGCTGGTGATTGGCTGTCTAACATCACACGCTGTAGAAGCAACCAGAGACGGGGGATCACTGATTTGTTATTTTTATGATCAGATCTTTGATCAGTTTCTTTCTTTAAAGTGAGGAACTGTACTGTAATGTGTAAGTTTCTTTTTGTTAAAATGGATTTGATATTGAAAAAAGTATCATTCAGAAACTGTTATCAAAACCAAGCCAAGTGTGTCTGGTCACTATAATCATGATATGAAATTTTCATGTTGCTTCGTCTTTAGTATCAGGCATTTACCTCTTTTGACCTTTGCCACCCCGACTAAAGGGAAGCGTGGTGGCTGGGTTGGCCTGTGGAGTCTCCTCTACATCCAGGTCCCACATGTCCTCCTTGTCGGGGGTCCATGGCTCCAGAGGCTGAAAAAGACGCTTGTCACGTGGCGGGTCCTTCCTGGTGAGCTGCAGGCGACGCTCCATGCGCTCAATTCGTGCAAGCAGCTGCAAAAGAAGGAGACAGGCTTTTAATGTTTTCAAAATCAAAACTTATGTAACACAACAATGTAAGTAAAAAAAAACTAAACAAAAAAACTTAAACATACTGTCTCCTTGTCTGCTTTGAGCTCATCTATCTCCTTGTCCTTGGACTGCAGCTGTTGTTGCTGTTGTTCAATGAGGTCCAGTTGGAGGAGGAGAATCTGCCGGAGGCAGTTGGCCTGTGTGTGGGGATTAGCAGGGGTCTTCCTGATGTTTCTCCACTTGCCCTCAGAGGAGAGTTCAATGGATGCGGTGCCAAGGACTCCAGGGACGACCCCCTTCACAGAGTCATCAGCGCCAGCATCCTTGGGGTTATTGTTCACAGCCATCTGAGGGTTCTCCATAGTGTCAGCAGAGAGGGGTTTACCTTTCACTGGGGTTCCCTCACCCCCCATTTGTCTGACAGGGGACAATATCCCCACAGTTTTATTGTCTCCTGGAACTAGCTCTGCAACTGTGGCAGCGAGGGAAACTTTGCTTGTCATGTAATTCTGGTCTAAGTCCTTAGATTTGCTCGGGATCTCGCCCCCCTGCACGTTTTGAACATCTAGAACAAAGTCGCAGGACTCCCTCTTCAGGCTCACAGGACTCACGGTGGCGGTCCCAAAATGCGTTTTGTCAAAGTCAGAGATGGAGTCAGCGTCCTGCTTGAAGCCTGTATTTGGAAACAGTGTGGCTCTCAGAGTCATGGCGAACACAACCACTTTTCATCCTGCAACGCCTCGGCGATGCAATTCACAGCTCCCTCCCATGAGAACTGAGCAGCTGCTGCCCTACAAAACAAAAAGAAATTACGATTATTGTTGCGTGTTTAACTGCAGGAATACGGTCTTTGTGAACTGACAGTAAAACATATGCACCAACTATTACCGCTCGGACAAACCGAAGAAAACTATAACATGAAGAGTGAGCCTGATCCCGGGCATCCTTTACCTAAAATCGCCGGGTTTGAATCCGAGCTAAGCTACATTAGCACACCAGCACAAATGTATAGCCGCTCATTTGAAGACAAACTAGTCCTGTTAAGAATAATTAAACTCATTGGCGCGTCAGGGCAGACATTTCAGTGAGAGGTCTTCAAACAAGGACTCGGGAGTGGCTGTGTAGGACACTGGCAGCAGCCAGCTCCTCCATTTTGGTTCTCGCGAAATCATGAAAAACAATAACAGCTAGCTAGCAGGCTAACGCTAGCCGGCTAGTTTTAACCAAGAAACTGCGCGTTCAGAGCGAAGCGGTTATAACGACCGCGTAGAGGCAGTCATAGTGCGATCATACGTGTTTTTACTATCATGCATTTATGTGTTTTGAGCTCACCTCGACTATAATTCAAGTCCACCTGCAAGTGCCTTCATGTTCCCTCCTCAAGACTTGTTTTAAAGCGCCGACTACTGCGCATGCGTAATTTGTTGGATGGCCATTTCTTGTGTTTTGGAGGTTTTGATCTAAGAGCCGCCAGCAGGGGGCGACAGACATCTACAGCAGTGTTCCCCAAACCTTTTTCTTTATTTATTTATTGACAAAATCTACATATCACTAATTAAGAGGTATTTTGTACTTTACTTTAGTATTAACATCTGTGCTACTTTATACATCTTCCTCTTTATATTGTCTTTTTTAAACACTGTACAGCTTTTTTCATTTTAAAACATATAGTTGACACATCTGTTTCATATTTTGTTTAGAACACCTTTTCTTGTAAATTTCTATTTTATTTATGTTCAGTTGTTTATAATGTTTATTATCATGCAACATAAGGCAAATTCCTATTATGTGAAAACCAATAATCCTGATTCCTAAGATCCTAAGACATTTAAGGCGGAAATATTGTAGTTTTTACTCAGCTAAATCTATTTCACAACTGGTAAATAATTACTGGTTACTTTTAAGATTAAAGTATTAGTTGTAGCAGCAGTGTATGCAGAATGTTGTCATTTTTGCAAAATCAATATTTTTTACTTTGATAACAGAAAGAAAAACGACTTAACTAGACAAAAGATTTTTAAAAATGTAAAAGACATAAAAAGACAAAAACAATATAAAAGACATAACAAGACCAAAAAGAAACGACAAGATGAAAAATAAGGTAACAATGAAAAAGACGTAATAAGGAAAAAAAATGTACAGTACAAAACACACAGCAACACAAAAAGCAACATAAAAGACATAAGACAAAAAAGACATATCGAGAAAAAAACGTTACAAGACAAAAAACAACAGAAAGATGAAAAACGACTTAGAGGACGGCTACTTTTTCCTTTTATACTTTGAGTACATTTCAAAGCAAGGACATTTTGACTTTACTTGAGTAAACAAGATGAATCAGTACTTCTACTTTCACCAGAGTCTTGTTTTAAACAAATATCTGCACTCCTACTTGAGTAAAGAGTGTGCATACTTTTGCCACCTCTGCTCAAACAGGAAGTAAGAACAAGATACATTTAAAGTATTGCAGGAGGACTATAAGTTAAATTAGAGTTTCAATATTTCTATAAAGAGAAGGCTATAAACATCAAACTATAACGTAAAAGTCGCAGGAAAGTAGGTGTCATTTCTCTGGAAGACATTAAGTCAAATGTCCTATGTTGACATAAGCATTCGTCATAAGATCCTGATACTAAATATTTCAGCCTACACTTTCCATCTTTATCTTCACGTGTTATCAACAAACCATTACTTTTTCATATGCTGCGAAAGTGCCACTTTTCCATTAGTTTAATGGTCCATGAATCTTCTCCTGGGGGTTGTTAACTCAACACCAGCTCTTTAGGAAAGTGAAATTAACTCACTCTCCATGTTTATTACAGTGCTGCTTATCGGTGGTCACCTGTGTGTGTGTGTGTGTTTCATTAATGGTTTAATGAGCTGGAACTAAGATGTTTTTCTTGCTCACTTTCCTGATATGATACATTTCACCTCATGAGAAAACTATATAAAAACCCCATTTTCTGCAGGCAACCCACCAGGATAAGTAGCTTAAGGGTTTCTCAGCGCCTGTTTTAAAGAGATCTTCCATTTAAAGGTAAGAAAACACACTTAAAGATGAATTTAATATGATTGTTTACTGTGCACATTTATATATTATATGTTTACTTCTCCTCTTGGTCATGTGCTGCTGTATTAGGTTGGGAAAATAAAGATATTAGTCTTGATCGGCTTTCATCTTATTAAAACTTTTCCATCTTTTTGCCTAAAGATCATCATGAAGTTGCTGTTTGAAGTTTTGGTCGTCTGCCTGCTCGGAGCGCTGCATGCAAACGCTCAGCCTGAAGAGATGAGGTTAGTCTCACAGAGGATAAATCCTGCTCTAAATCTGCTTGTTTTTACTGAAGACACTGACGGATTAATCTGTTTTAGGATAAAATATAGCTTTATTGATCTCCAGAGGGGGAAAATTCAAGGTTCTGCAGCAGCACAAAGACAGAAATAAGGATGGATATTCTGGTCTGAGATGCACAAAACATTGGCAGGCATATTTAACATGAACTTTTCAGTTTAAACTTTTATTAAAGGAAGACTCGGCTGTCATTCAGGGCGCTTTAATCAATATTTATTTGGTGTTCTGTTATCTGCTGGTAAGAAACAAATCATTAGGCACTGGCTGCTTCCTGATTCCCCCAGTAGAGGAATAGACAGACAGAGATAATGGAAACAATTAGTTTTTCACTCTGCTTACAAATCAACAGATTTACTAAGTAACGTTTACAAAAATTTAAGCTACAACAAATACTTTGTTACTGATTTTTTAGGTGTCTCCACATTACTTGAGTATTTACTTTTCTCTTTTTCCCCCTTTTTTTCCCTCCACTGTCAAAAGAAAAGTTTGCAGACCTGTTTTAAAATTTAGATAACTTCCTGGATTATCTCCCAACATCTTTGTAACTACACATACACTCCTATTGGCATATTGTTGTTGTTGTTTTTTTAAGAAAAAGGATAATAATCACAACCAGGACCAAGCAATCAATCAAGAAAATAATCAGCAGATGAATCTATATTGAAAATGATCATTAGTTGCAGCTTTACTCGTGTGATTTTAAATTTTGTGTTTCATGTGTAAAGTCTCAGCGAGGACGAGCAGCATGTGGGGAGGAGATACGCTGAGTCGACCATCGCCAGCGAAATCAGCAAAATCATGGATTCAATGGTGCAGAAAAACTTTGTTGATTTCCTGCTCAGCCACAGGCAGAAAAAAAGCAAGTAAGTCACCGAAAGAGTGCAACAGATTTCAGCTAAAATCAGGAGCAACAATCAGATTAATGTAATAATTACTACCCTGACTCACAGGCCTGCAGCCACAGCAGAGGACGATCCAGAGGAATGTCTCTACAACGACCTGCTGAAGACAGGACGTCTGCAGGAGAAACACATCTAGGTGTGTTTTCTCTTATTGTGTTAACTGATCTGTCTCAATGTGTTAAACAACTGTGGTTTCCCTGATTCATAACTAATCTGTCCTGCTGTGTTTAATATCATGTCTCAAATATTGTTCTTAGGCTCCAACAAGGTGCAGTGATGCTCATCGGTCGACAGCTTGACTGTTGTCTCCTGCTGACGTTACTTTAAATCCTGGACGCTGTGTAGTGTTTAGTCTCATGTGTAGTGAATATTTGTCCACCTGTGTAACATCTGACAAATAAAGTTACTTCCTGCCTCATACTTTTACTCCACTACATTTATTTACTATACACACTCACACACACAGAGAGAGTATATGTAAGAGTAATATGATATAACATCTACAATAATTGCATACATAACCAAGACCAAGCAATTAATCAAGAACATGAATCTATATTATGTACATATCTACACTGAAATAAAGACTTTTATGTAGCCTAGCTATCAACATTATGGATGTACAGTATTTGCTGCTGTAAATCAAGAGTAATGATGTCCCAATTCTCTCTTTGTTTTTGCAATATATGATTCTCATGTAATGTAAAGAGAAAATCATACATTGTTGATTGGCTTCATAGCTGACAATGTGCTGTACTTGTTTTTGAGGTGGCACAGAAAACACAAAAATCCAAAAGTCTACATTACCTCATTTCTGTATCTGTTTTTATAGTTTTTTTTTCTGTTTTTCCATCTATTTCCCCTTTTCTGTGGGCTGCTCACCTCTATTAATTGATATATTCTGTTATTATTTTATTTCTCACTTAGAACTGTGCATCTTCTTTCAGTAAACTGTATTTTTAAATTTCACTGTCCTGCTATATTCTCCGAGACGCCAGGGGGCGTCAGAACGTAAATTGCATACGTCACCGACCAGGAAGTAGTTTACTTCCTCTCAAACAAAATGGAAGAATTTGTACTAAAGTAGTTTAATATATCACATTAAACAACCTGTGTTTATCGAAAATGCGACTTTTGTGCGTTTTTTGACTTAACTTTGGTACCGAGCTGCTAATGTGAAAGCTGACGTTAAGGAAAGAGCGCGTATTTAGAGGAGAACTGGTAGAGTTGGTGAACTACAGCAGCTAATGTTAGTTTAGTTAGTTAGCTTAGTGTCGAGCTAACTATAACCTCAAAACAGTCTTACCTGACATTATTGTGCGATAAACACGCTCGTAGTTCAGATTGTTCATTTAAAGTTTGGACCAGAAAGCAGCAACATGCATCGGAGAGGTGTTGGCGCGGGAGCTATCGCCAAAAAGAAGCTCGCAGAGGTAAATGAACGTTACAGCTGGTATCGAAAGTCGGTGTTTTCATATTAAACCGCTGAGTTTTAGAGGCACTTTCACTTGCCTCACCTGTGATTGTTTTCTATTCAGGCCAAATATAAGGAAAGAGGAACTGTTCTGGCAGAAGACCAAATTGCCCAGGTGAGTTCTTGTGACAGAGTTTCCTTTTTGTTTTCGATTAAAAAAACACTGATTTGCCAGGTAGCCAGTAAATTAAAGAGGTAAATAGGGATATATTTCTCCTTATTGCATGTTTTAAATGTAAAATAGAATGCACTTGTTTATCAGAAGGTTTAATAAATGTTTTTTTTTCATAAATGAAAATCGTACAAACGTATTGGTCAAATTTTAGTTGTATTAGTTACCTCTTTTGTTTTTGTTTTTTAACTTAGTTTATTAGGCAAAGGTTAACCAACACACATTACATTTATTAAGCAACATTTTTCTTTTAATTTTTAGTGAAATTATTAGTCGAGCAAAATAAAATTAATTGCCAGCTATTATGATAATCATCTAAACATATCAGTCATTTTTTGAGCTCTGGGAAATTGTGATGAGCATTTTTCACATTTTTCATATTTTTTTGTATTTATCTGCTTATATTAAAAAAAAGAACAATTGATGACTGTATAAAACATATTTTCCTGTTTACCTGGGTAAATATCCTATTCATAAATCAGAAACACCAATGTTCCTAACTGATATGAGTAACAATCTTTCATGTACAAATCTATAGTCTATTATTTAGTATAACGTCAGATTACATCGAATTTAAACAGTAATAAATATTGTGTATAAGGAGTAAATTCTAACACCAGTAGCTAAATGAATAACAATAAAACTGAGATAAATTTAGTGAAAATATGCTGACTTTTATTTTGTCGATTGATGCACCTTTGTTCTGCATTGCTGCTGAAATCATTTGAAAGAATTTTTGTTTTTATGACAGATGTCTAAGCAGTTGGAGACATTCAAGTCCAACCTGGAGGAGTTTGCCAGCAAACATAAACAAGAAATCCGAAAGAACTCCCAGTTCAGGGTTCAGTTTCAGGAAATGTGTGCCACCATTGGAGTTGACCCACTGGCCTGTGAGAAACATTTGGAATATAATCTTTAAAAATACACGTTTTAAGGTCATATGTTTTTAAACTTGAACAGAACTGTTTAACTCTCCTGTCCTTCTTTTTTTCCACAGCTGGGAAAGGTTTTTGGTCTGAGATGCTCGGCGTCGGTGATTTCTATTATGAGCTGGGTGTACAGATTATTGAAGTGTGCCTGGCCCTGAAACACAGAAATGGAGGTTTGTAATCTGCCTTGAAACAGAAAACTAAGAGCTCATCATTGTGTTTGACTTTTAACAAAGAGTGAACAAAAAATCCTGCAGTTGTAGGCAACTGTGTTAACATTTCCATCCCCCAATATCATGCATGTCAATACAGTAATATACCATTGACATTTTATAGGCAAACAACTATTGATCTGTTAATTGAGAAAATAATTGACTAATAAATCAACTGTGAAAACAATTGTTAGCTGCTGCCCTACATGTGGATGCCATGGTTCGTAATGTTTCTGGCTTTTAAATGTTGACATGTAATTTCTTTCAGGGCTTATTACTTTGGATGAACTTCATCAGAGAGTACTGAAGGGACGGGGTAAATACGCTCAGGATGTGAGCCAGTAAGTGTCACTAATTGAATATTTAATGCATCAAAATGGCAAAT
>JAJHUR010136204.1:17052-39708 GCA_027495735.1 Lutjanus campechanus | reverse complement strand
TAGTTGCAGCCCTAATAATTATTACACTGTTTCCTTTTTGTGATGACTCACATTTGCTCAATATATTTGCAGTTGCTAAATGAGAATCTAAGGAACATCTCGTTTCTCTCATTAAGTGTAGTTTTTTTCTTCTTCAGTCTGAATGACCTCATGATGTCAGTACATTTCCTTTTATTCACATGATTAGTCGGCCTTGAAAGAAAAATCTTGTCAAAATATTGTTTGGCACAAAGTGGCTGATGAAAATAGGCAAACAAACAAACACCTCTCTCTCTCTTTCGCTCTTGCACTCCTGCTTTTTGTTGCACCTTAAATTCATTTTCAGAGCTTTTCAGCACTTCCAATCATGCAGCCGGCTGTTTCCTCCTCGCAGCGCTGCACTCTGAGTAGGTGCTTATTTGTTTTTGAATGTTTCCAGTAATGTTTTGGGAACCTGCCAACTTGGCAGAAATGGTTCCTAAATGCGCTAGATGTAGAGTTTTTTCTTGTTTTCTACTGATATCCCTTTTAAAAAGGAAACGTTTGCTCCTCCAGGATGTTGTATCATCTGTTTTATTAATGTGACAGCCTCGTCAGTTCTCTGTGGCCCTCGGTTTCTGAGGAAGTCCTCAAAGTTTAAGGTTAAAAAAGGCTAGTTTGAGCTTGACAGTCAAGTGACACCAGCTCTGAAACACAGGATTTCTTTCTGGGTCATCTATCCATGTTGCAAAGGAAAGGGAATTTATCACAGCTGTATACAGTAGCAGTTGTTGGTGTGTGTGTGTTTGAGTGTTGATGAATATTTTATTGCTGATGTAAGCTATGCATCAATGAGTTGCAGTCCCCCTCTCCCTCCCCCCACCTCATCAGATGTTTGTGAAATTGAATCCCTGGATGCCTGCTATTGAAGACGGAGCTCATCTCCTTTATTGTGCATGATGATTTTGCTGACTGAAGCCATGCTGACTGAATTGGATGCCTCTTACAGTCGATTTTTAACTGTGGGGGTTTGTTGGATAGGGAATAATACAGTATACATAACTGTTGGCTGCTGGAAGGAACATCATGCAGTTACTGTATGTTGTTTGGTTATGGCATTATGTTTTGTCTCTTAAACATCATTACCCTGCCTTAATGTAAATCAATATTACAACTAATATGATACTAATTTATTTACACATATGGCAAATGTACACAACTGAAACCAATCATTTTCATTACTGATTAATCTTTTTTTCTTTTTTTTTTTAAAACTAACCTAGAAAATTATATACAGTGAATATTTAAAACGGAGAAAAGCAGTAAATCATCACATTTTGGAGGCAATGGATTTTCTGTCAAATAACTAACCTGTTAATCAACTAATCTAATAGACTAATCATTTCAACTCTAGATAATTACGAGCTGTCTCAAAATGGTGAAAAATGCCCATCGTAATTTTTCTGAACTGAATGAGGCATGTTGAAATTGCTTGTTTTGTTTGACTGGTTGTCCAAAACCGAAAGACATCCAATTTCCAATGATCTCCACAGCACTCGGTGTTGGAGAATGGTCTGCCTCCACACATGATCATTCTGCTACTGGGGAAAAAAGCTCTGTTTGTTTCTATTTCTCTAAAAATATCACAATCATCTTGGGCGAAGCTAAACCCAGGATGCTGCAACAGTGCACCTACAAAATGGTGTTGGAGGGGAACTTCTTGTTTTGGTGGAAGATTTGCACATGGGGAGACAGGTCCGGCACTAAAATGTCTAAATTACTGCAAAAGAAAAGGTAACAGCTACTACCTTGTTAACATTTGTACTCTTAGCAACCAAGGTGCTAATTTGGCATTTTCAGCGTGTAGGTTGCAGCTCAGAGGTTGTTGTTGTTTCCTGGGGACTTTGAAAATGTCGCTGCCTGAATCAAGTGTCCATTGGCAGGCCTGTACCCCCAGTGTATATCTGTGAGTCAGACTTATTGACTAATTGCTCAAATGTAAAATGACATTGAATGCAATAAACTGGGTTCCATTGCATGCACTGTATCACACAAAACAGTTCACACAGGTAAAATAAAAGGTTCAATGACTTTATTAATTTTTAATAACAACTTGCTTGGAACAATTAATTTAGACAACATACGTTTAACATAATATATATTCCCCACACACAATGGCATTGAAATTTGATAAGTGATTGCTTTGCATTCAGTTACACTGTAGGAGATTTAAATGCCTATACACATCCTCCAACTGTATGTGATTTCATTGAATTATGGAAGTTATTCCTACTGAACATGTGTGTGTGTTTAAAACTGAGAACCCCTCATCAACTACATGCATTTGGAAATGTGTGCCCATTGTTAAGAAAAGCTGCCTTTATTGCTTAATTTAAACTGCAGCAGAGTCCATGCATCACTGTTATTATGTACTAGAGCTGATGTTGAACTGGGCTCTCACAGCCCCAAAATGCCCAGATTCCTGCCATAATCACAAGAATATGCAGGAAACCAACTGCACAGGAAAGAGTGAAGAGGTTGTTTTGTGAGAAGTGTCCATCTGTTTGGATCTGTTTCTCTGGAGGCTGCCTCAGTTCAGGGAATGTTACCAATGTTTTGGACAGGATACTGTGGTGGCCATAGTTGGTGAGCCTCAGTGACTCGCTCTCATTCCCAGGGCAGCAGTCCAGACAACTTCGACTCAGTGGAGATACTGCAGCTCACAGGTTTCCCTGGGAGTCTAGTGCTGCCATTCCTTGACTTTCCAATACATAAAGTAAACCAGGAGAGCTGCAATTATGGTGCATCGGAAAGAGCTGAGTCCTGTGCTGAGTTAAGCTCTTCCCAACAAGTGGGTTCAGTGTTTAGTCCACAGAAAACAGTCAGCCTCTCACTGCTTTCCAGACCTATAATACTAGCTGTTTATGAAAGGATCTCTCTCCCCCTCTGTCTCTCTTTCCTCCCCCCTCAACACGCACATAACACAGCCTGGAACCTTTTATTATCCTTATTTTGGCACCAGGTCGGCTTGTTCGTCTATTTTGGGATTGTTCTCCATTTTTCTTGCTGTGCCAGCTTACAGTAACCTCAGAGCCTGGTGCAACTTGTTCCTTCTAGTTACAGGAAACATGCAGTTTTTTATGCGTAGTCACAATTACACACAAAGAGGCTTACTTGTACTGCAATAATTTTCTGGTAAGAAACATGGTATTTATCACAAATAATTAAACAATAAGGTTAAACATTGTCTGAAAAAATTGACGCGCATTAAAAGCCATTTGAAGCCATTAATCACATTCTCCAATATCCAAATCGTTTTTTAAATTCCACTGAAGTGTGTCACTTTGCACCGTGCATTATGAACATTGCACATTACCCTACAAAACATGACAACAATTTACTAAACAAGTTTTCTTTTCAGACTGAGCAGGATCACAGCATCTGTGGATATACAAGGTCATGACATCATAATGCTCAGTAGCTGCCGTACAGTGTGGTTAACATTAGCAGTGCTAGCTTCAACAGCGTGCTATCTGTGCAGGTTAATGTCCACATGCCTGTGCTGAATGTTGTTACACTTTTGCTCTGATCGAGCAGTTACAGTATATGGCACTCTACCCTGACACAGTCTACATACAACCTTATTTTCATTTTCTAGATCAAAATGCTTACAAACCATGGTGGTTTTACGAGATATTATCTGTCACACTTTGCTGATTACAGTAACATCCGGGCCACTCGGGCATTAGCGCAGGGAGAGGGGCTGCTTTGTACATGAATAAAATATCAGTAATTAGTGTAACTGACAAATACGTCTGGTGCAGACTAGTGAGAGTAGTGATGTTTAATTGTTTAGGCAAATAATTCCACACATCCCCTTATTCATCATTAATATCTACATGTCAGCCTATAAATAACATGTTGAACATAAAGTTTGATAGGACCGAGTATCGTGTTGATGGTGTTGTTGGACTTTAGGAAATGGTTGTGGTCAGCCATCCTGTCATTGTCCCAGCCACCGTGCAGCAGCAGCAGCGTGGTTTGGGCAGCCAGAGTGCTGAATCCAGCAGTTGTGGCAGTCATCTGGACACCGTCAGTTTGTTCAGAGCTTCAGAACGGACTGGACTCTTTAAGAGAAAGGAATGTTCCCCCTCTGTGGAGTAGTGTGACCTGAAATGACACACACACACGTACTTATCGGGAAACATGGCACACAGAGAGGACAAAGAACAGGACACAACTTTGTGTCAACATCAAAAAGTTCAAGTGAACAATATGTCAGTGTATTATTCAGTTGGGTGATTAAACATGTTTTTTAGTATTCAAATCAGCTCTACAGTTCATAATATTTATATTTTGAACTAAACAGAAAAGGTGTATTTTTCCCTTTTAGGTTTTACTGTTACTGGTAGAAATGGAAAGGAACTAAGTACATTTACTCAAGTACTGTACTCGGGTACCTGTAATTAACTTAAGCATTTCCATTCCCTGACATTTTATACTTTTATATTTCAGAGGAAATATTGTATGTTTTACACCACTGTATTTATCTGGAAGCTCGTTGTTACTATATTTCCTATATTTTGGAGTGCCTGAATTGCCTTACTGCTTATTTAGTTGGAGTTACGCTGGGAAAAACTTGATGTCACCAAACTCTATTACCTGATGAGATGATAATGGTTAAATCATCTTGCCTCAACAAGTACAATAAAGCTAACAGGAGAGTGAGGGAGCTGTCAGTCCGACACTGTTTGTACACGCCAACACAGTCCTGAGAAGAGGCTGTAACATAAGTGAGAAAACAGCTGTGTGGGTGGACAGTGGGTCTGGAGGGACTTATACACGAGTCCTGCCATAGATACCGTCTGTGCAAGTTTTGATTTATAGTACAGTGTCAGATGTCACCCATTGGTATCACTGCAATGCTAGACACATGTATTATACATGATCATGCAATATTGTGCTTTAATTATATTCCCCACAGTAATTGAGGTTACATTCAGTCATTTACTTGCGGAGTAGAGCAATGGTGGTTATATTTGGATAGCTTCTATTTCACCTCGTCTCATTACCGACTAAGAGACAATTCCCTTCAATCAGTGTAATGAAAAGTGTTAATCATGGCGAGCAAAAGATTTGCAATGACAATGGTTGTCTTAGTTGCATGTTCTCTTGATTAATCACAGTTCTTGCAGTCTTCATGTGGTTGCCACTTTAACCTTGATGTGTACTTACATTTTTGAGGAGGTGTTTGTTTCTACAGCATAGCCTACAGTGTACGGTAGCTATAGTGGCTCTGTGTGTAGGATGCATTCAGTTTCATTTTTGTTTAGTAATATTGGATTATGGATTATGATGATTTTATCTGTAGACAGTCCTCTGCCTCCACTCTTAAACCCCTATATTAATTTTATCACTCTGCCCAATGATTTATTACTAGTGACAGTTGTACCCATTGTATCTTGTATGAAAAGGCTGTGTGGGCATCTCTAACAACAAATCGGGACAGACATTATCTCCTATTTATTTATAAAGCCCTTAATCGCAACTTGCCATCATGAAGACCTGTCACATCCTTATAAAATTGGTCCTTCAGTCATTATCTTATGTGTTCAAATGATTGGCTAATGCTTGGAGTCACATTTGCAAGCACTAAATTTGGGGAAACTGGGGCTGTGTTACAGAAATGCCCAATCTTAAGTCGTAAGTTAAGATAGGAAGAGACTAAGTTTTTTTTTCTCACAATTTGGTACTGTAGAAATGATTCCTAACTAACTTTAGGAATCCTACCTTACTTCATTCTATCTTACATCAAGTTAGGGAATCCTAAATATTCAATCAAACACTGAATTACACTGAAACACACATTGACAGAATAAAAAAGGAGCAAAAACTATGATGGGCAATTAACTTCAACACAAATGAGTTAGAGGTTTTGGCAACATCTGTAAGGAAAACCAACAATGTTCTTTTGGTGCAATTAACCATAATTCTAAGTCAGAACATAGATGAAAGAGAGTCTGCTAAGGTAGTAGATATGGTCTTGGCTATATATTAAGAGATTAAACAAGTTAGCCAATACATACCTGATGGAGAAGTGAAATGTGGGACAGCTAAACGGTTAGTTGATTTAGGATTTTGGGAAATTAGGATGTTTGTGTAATAAACTTTTTCTGTTTTAAGTTAGGATAGAAACATTCACTTAGGAGCTCTTTCTGTAATGTCTTTTTCTCCCAAATCTGGTCCTAACTGTTACCAAACAGTTAGATAGGATCTGCAAGATAGCAAGTTTATATAATGCAGCCCCTGACTTTTGTGTGTTGCACACTTATTAAAATTTAACCCAATTATACCTAAAGGTCAATTTAAAACCAGGATTACAAACCACTCTGCCCCTGAATGTAACTGTTTTGAACTGTGTTCTGTTGTTGTTGGCATTGAAAACGAAGGAATGGTCTCAATGATCCCTCGATTTTAAATAAACGTTGAATGGGTGTACACTGTTGTACTCTAGCAGTGTATTGTGTCATGATGTTGTGACGTACTTTGCACAGTGGGGGCCGCTGAGTTTGAGATTTTGATTTGAGTTTTGTCTGTGCGTCTCCATGTGGATGCTGTGACAATCAAAACTCCCTCTGGGAAAAAATAAAGTATCCACGGGATGAATTGATGGTGCTGTGAGGTCACTGCTGGTACCCAGCCATTGTGTTATGTGTGGCTCCGTTGTTTTCACTCTCGCCTGCTGTGAGTGAGATTGAGGAGGAGGTGGGGATGGAGAAATGCTCGGTGTCTGTGTATTCAGACAACATGGAGCACATCCTGTTTCCGTGAGGACCAATACAGTGTCTCTGCTGTCCCGTGCTGTTTAATGGCCACTTTTTCCCAGTGTCCCATTTAGACCTGTGCCAGACACACTTGAGACTTTTTTATTGTGTTATTGTGACTTGTTTTGTCCTTCCAAGGTGTGTACGACATAATATCTTGCTGAAGAAAACAACGTGCGCACAGAGGATGGATGAAGTTGCCAAGTTAACTGTTCTTGCCACTTGAAAGTGTGTCGGAAGCTTCAAGCCTCCCTGTGACAACAACATCCAAACAGTGCTATAACAACGAAACAGCTGGGGAAGTGAACATCTGTGCATTTTAATTGATCAAATCAGGTCAAGCACACAGCCGCCTCTCCCGAACGGTAAAAACTCATTATCTGTGCTCACTTTTATGGGAACTTCAATCTCTCCAAAACAGCTGGCTACAGAGATTGTTGGACTGAAACATACACCATCCACAAGACATAGCTCAGTGTAGTCACTTAGTACACATCTTGAGTAGGGCTGGGACAATACATTTATCTCCCATTTCGATGCTATCATAATACTTGGGTGCTATTGGGTGTTGATATGTATCAAGATTCTTAAGCACTGCAATTTCACAAGTATTGCAATTCAATTTTACAATTAATTGAGATTGTTGTTTGCTTTTTTAACATTAGATCATGTGAAAAAGTTGTATCATACACAGTCCATTCCATACTGCATATAAAACTAGAAAATAAAGTACTTTTTGAAGCAAACTTTAGCTGTTCCTGCTCATCAAACTAGTGCCATTAGAAGACAAGTAAATGGAAAAGATGAAAAATTTTAACCACATGATGATGTGGTTAAAATGAGTAGAGCCCCTGAAAACTGCACACAACACAAATGTGAGAAATTAACATCCTAACATTCTTGGGAATTCTGAATTCTGAGTTTGAGTTCTGATATTGTTCTAATATTAGCATGATCATGATGCTAATTTCTGTTAGTGCACTAATGGGAAATCCCATTATATGTCAGCATCAATCTATGTAAAATTGATTCAGCAATCCAAAAATCACGAAGAATCACGATACTTAAGAGAGTTGCTGTTTTTTTCTCCCCACCTTATCTTCAGAGGGCTGTGGTCTGACGTTGAAGTTACTCAATTGAACAAGATGGATACTATACTCATAATTGCTTTATGGTAATTCATCTTGCACGCACAGCTCCCTCACCACTCATGTTATGTTACATAAACTGTATTGATGTAGGACTCGACTGTGATGTTTTCTGTGCCAGCATCGTATATACAGTAGTATGCAATATACACTGTCCATACACTTTCCCCTGTCTGCAAGGAGTGTCTGATTGATAACATTTCTGTGCTGGACCCTGCGCAGCTTTATTTGACAGGCAGCTGAAATAAAGGCAGTCGTGTCATGTGAGTGTAATGTTCCTTGACAAGCCAGTGACTGCTTTTCATTCCCATAATGTAGATGAGACCCGAGTTGTTTTCCTGTGCGCTGCTGTCTACTATGAATAATTCTGTGTTGTAACTGCATTCAATATCTCCCCCCGATTGCTGAATTATTTGGTTGGAAGAGCTCATTTGTTCATGCTGCCCAGGGAATGGAAATTATGAATAATTTTGTTGATCGACATTCACCCACATAAATGAACACATCAATTTCAGATCAGGGGGAGCAAAGCGCTACGGCGTGTTCGGCAGAAGTGGCGGCTGCAGCTGAACCCGGTCTGTGTATGACTTCAGTGTTGATTTGCTTTCATAAGATTAGAGAATGGGGGTTAAATAAACGGTGATGACCCACTGAAAGCCCAATCCAATTTCTCTCAAATAGACTCACTGCTTTCAGCTAATTTCAGTTCCACTTAATTGCTGTTGACAGTATTTTCACTCAGCTTCATTGTAAATAAAAGAGCACCATACTGATTAAAGTTTGCTCATTATTCCCAGGGCATTACTTGCGTAATACGCCACGCAGCCGTGATTCAAGCTGCAAGGACAAACTGCACATTATGTTTCATTAACTCAGCTTCACTACTGCGACCATTCTGCAGGTTGCTATGTGGAGTTTTCTTGTGACAAAAGTTTGTTTTACATTGAGTGTTCCTCACAAAAATGCACTGTCCGTATCCTTGAGGTCTTGGAAAGGTGTTAATTTACCTCCAAATAAAACATTCATAAGAAGATTTTTCTTATATGTTTGAGGCCTGTGTTGTTTACATCCATGTTTACTTGCTGGCAGTCTTCTCTCCTTTTGCTGCATTTGTTGGTGCATTACTGCCATGGATCGATCAATGGAATAGTGTGAAATGATTGGTAGGACTGTGTTTTGCATCACCCAGCATGCATATGTGTTCTCATTGTTGACAGAAAGCAATGGAAAAGTCTGCAATAATCTATTACATGTCACCTGTCATTTTAATTTCCATATTTTAATGATAAGGAGACATACCCTATTTAATAGCTTTGAATTTTCAAAAACAAATTGATCATAATAACATTTAATATACAGAATTTACTGATTTATAAGGGAATGGAGGAAAAAGATAAATAGAGACTCTGCCTATGTAGTCACTTTTCATGTTAACAGCAGAAGAATTTTTTCTTTGTCTGCAGTGACAGCGCAGGACACTGAACACTGTGGCCATTGTGCCTAAACAGGCAAATATGAAAGAAATAAATATGAATGAAACATGGGATTTCCCGGTTCTTCAAGCACTTGCTTTCCCGTGAGGAAATCCAGCAGCATGCACACCCTTCTGCTCTGGGGGCACGGCTGCAACTCTCTATGACCCATAGTGGTCACAGATGGCCCTCACTGGCTGTAGCTCTTCTACCTGCTGTCAGCACCTGGATGGTCCAAGTGGAATATATTTTGAATAAATTTAGTTACTCTGCATTGTCTCCTATTTGATAGTGTTGTGTGTCAGTTGCTCAGTGTTACAATAGATCGTCAGTGTTTTAATCTGTCAAAATGATGGATGGCCTTCAGTTTTTTCTGTCATTGTTTAAAAAAAAAAAAAATCAGTCAGTGATGGAAAAAAAACACTGCTCCATAGCCCTACTAGTCGTCAAAAATGCCAAGGCTCCTCCCTCGCTGAACTTGTCAAAGTTTTATGTCAGCTTTTTTTTCCACTACTGGACTTACACTTGAGTACTATGCAGTAATAAAGTGCACTGCAGGAAAACATAAACCAGACAACAACCTTTTTATAGTCATATCTGAGAAGTTATTGTATTGTACTCAACAGTGATTATTATCCTTTCAACGTCAGCACTAAAAACAGATTCTGCAAATTCCTTATCAGGTTGAGCCAGACATTATGTGCCACGTAAGACCTGGGTGTAACATGCTTTGCCCGTAACGCCTAGTTTAAAGATGACTGAGATATACAAGGAAATGATCCTTTACTGAC
Source organism: Lutjanus campechanus (assembly GCA_027495735.1). Lineage (NCBI taxonomy): Eukaryota > Metazoa > Chordata > Actinopteri > Lutjaniformes > Lutjanidae > Lutjanus > Lutjanus campechanus. The sequence goes on along the minus strand of JAJHUR010136204.1, from coordinate 29,515 downwards.
AGGATGTCCTTTGGTTTCCTTTAAGAGATAAATATCGAAAGTGTTTTCAGAAATGGTCTGCGGCTGTTTTCCTGGCACCGTTCACACTTGTGATGCAGTTCATTTATGGGAAACTTTGATGTCTGTGCAAAGTGTGAAAACTCTACAAGGTAGCTGGAAAATGGGTGTGCCCATAAGGTGTGTTTATGCTCCACTGAGGATCTGTCACATCTGCACACTACCCTTCCCTCAATAAGGGTTGGCTACTAATAGAAAGTATTTTAGAAAAAAAATATTCATTTCAGAGCCTTTTTTTTTTTTTAACCATTGGCTTATTTTAGTACTTTTATGTGTGAGCAGTCACAGGATGAATTTTTGGCAACAGCCATTTCTCGCCTATTGCCGCACGTTTATCTGTGAAATTGATGTTGGGACAGATTTGAGCAGGAGGAGGAGAAAAAAGTGTGTGTGTGCTAGTGTGCATGAGTGTGTGTGTGTAGAGGCCTATAAGACACCAGTTACTCATTATTGGATCAAATTGACCATTAAGTCTGGAGAGGAAGCAGCAAGAGGATTTTGTCCAAATTAAGAGCTGTGCGATAACATTATAGAAGCAGAAAGCTCCAGCTTGTAGTCTCCCCTCGAGCAAGACAATAGCAGCACAGATAAGTAATGACTGATGAGACACTCGCTCATTCAGCCAGAATGACGGGCTCCACAGTTTTTCCATAATCATGGAAGCTGAGGTGTGATTTTGCATACCATACCAAATCTACATCAGTTTTGTCTGGTTGGTGTCATATTTTGAAAAGTGTGTGTGTTTTTCCTGGCCCAGGATAATTTCTTGCACTGTTTTTCTGTAGAGGTTTTTTTTTTCTCACTAAAGCAAATACTTTATCACAATCTCTTACAACATATCACATTGTCAACACTGAACCTTAACTGATCTCCATGGAAACAATGGTAACAAACAGTTTTGGAGGGCTTCCCCTCTCCCATCTGTGCGGTGGATCTTGTTTTGTGATCCGTCTTTCTTTCACCCCACTTCACCTACAGTGCAGAGAGGAGGAGTACAATGAGTCGGAGGCTTTTTGTCGAGTGAGGGGGATCACAGGCTGTAATGTACTGTAGCCTCGGGCGTTGGCAGCAGCAGGATGGGGTTGTGGCTCAATTTTATGTGAGCATTTTGCAGCGGGACATGTTAGAATAACCAAAACAGCAATAATGAGGAAAGTGTGTTTTGACATACAGTGTTTGTGGAACATACAAAGTTGACAGATGAATATCATCCTGGTCAGTTTGATCCATTTCTCTCTTTTTATGTAAATAAAAATGCCAGATGAAATCTCAAGTGCAACAAAAAATAGGGCCAAACAGTTTAAAAAAAAATCTAATTGCTGGTTTTTTGACGGACACTGACATTGTGATATGATTTGTGATATTAGAAAAGACTTTAAAATGTAGGGATGTAACAATATGTTGAATGTCACAATTAAGAAGTGTCTCAAATCCATGCCAAACTCTAATAAGACCTGCCTTAATATTTAGGTTTATCACAATTTGAATATCAAATCATTCAGAATGAGCATCAACTTCAATAATGGAAATCAAAAACAGAATCAATAATTCTCCAATTATTCATTTTTCTCTCCACCTCTGTCCAGCACGTGTCCAGAGAAAAAACATTTCAGATTCACACTTGATACCTTTTAGACTGTGTTTGACAGTTGTCAGGGCATAGAACCACAGATCTGTTGATTTTTACAAATCAAAACTTGATTGTCTAGCAATAGCATAGTCATCAGTGCTGTCTCAAATGTTTCCAATTAAATCATGACTTTAAAACCAATTATTATCTTTATTTATATTTTATAAACGTACTGCTACTGAATGCTGTATTGTTTTTGCTTTACAGTTGTACAGACATATCTCAAACATTTTTTGCTGCAATTCATGGCAATTTTTTGCACATGCTTAGGTCATGGCTGGCCACCTATTCTATTATTTTATTGAAGGAGTGCACTTTAAATTAAAGTGAAAAACAAGTGAAGTTTAATTGTTCAGCCCCAACAAAAATAAATGTTTTTTCTGTGCTGACAGCACTTTTCATTAAAAGAGAAAGTCCTTCACCTACAAATGTGGAAGCATTATGTCCTCCTCTGGTGCTGCTGTGCACCTTAGGGAGACCATGATGACAGTCCATTAAATTGAAGTGCAGATGGGTTGGCTACCTGTGGTGGGTGCAGAGACAAAAGTGCCCGGTCCTCTGTGTGAGCGAGAGGACAGTGATGGAAATGTTTTAGACGGAGAGTTGTTAGGAAATTAAGAGAGTGCAGCTTCCTCAAATGGCCCCTGCGGTCCTTCATTTGGGGTTGGAAGAACCTGTTTGGTATTTCTGTCCAGCAGCAGTGCTCTATCAGTGTGCTGAGAGTAAAGAGGGAAGATAAAATTAGATGCCAGAGTTAAATCTTATTAGCCCCTGTCCCACTGGCAATCACCTTTTGCACCTTTGTGTGTGTGTGTGTGTGTGTGTGTGTGTGTGTGTGTGTGTGTGTGTGTGTGTGTGTGTGTGTGTGTGTGTGAGGGATGATGGGGGAAAACGCAACAGGTTATTAATGAGATGTTATATTTGAAATGACGACTCTCTCAGGTACGTGTGTCCTTGCACTTTTTGCATTTATAGCCTAGGAACTCCTTCACCAGTTTTAACACATTGTTAACTTTATAGAAAAGGCTTCAGAATCAGCTGTCAAACTCATCTCCAAGGACATTACCCCTGAGTATACCTCCTAAACTGGGCTTAAAAATCTCCGTCACCCTGCTTAAAAACCCCTCAAGTGTTCCATTTTTTAAAATGAAAAACAGAAATCAGGTGATGAGGCTAAAAAAACTTCTACCTCATCATTTAATTCAGGGCTGTAATCTGTGGCTCTACTCGTATTTTGAGATTCACCGGCCGCTGTATTAATATCACTGCTCATGCTTATTCATCAGTGCACATTAATTCTGTCCAGGCCAGGATTTTATGCAGCATGCTTTCATGTCTACTTATATAATGGCGTTTATTCCAGCGCTCCTGGCAGGGGGCCCCTGGGGCTGGGAGGCAAACTACCTCAGTTGAAATGCCAATGAATTCACGGTAAATCTTCTCCGTCTTTCTCATCACTGTCACTCTTTACTTCGTCCTACGTGGAGTAAAAATAACTTCAAGGGAAACACAATCCTTGGATATTCTATGCACATTAAATATGTGCTTTCCAGGAGTTTTTCTTTCTTGAGGCATCATTATCCACAGCTTAACAAGTGTTTATCTGCTGTTCGATAAAAATTTACATGGACACACAAGAACAACAGAGAAGGGCTAGGTGATATGGTTTATATAGATCTCTATCTCGATATTTTTAGGCACTGCTGCAGTATACAATATATATCCTAATATACATCCATTTTTATTCTTTTATAAGCAGCAAAATAAAGACTCAAATAGTGGCCATGGCTGGATATTTTTGACCAAATACCTCAATATTGATATTATGGAGATGACTAATGTTGCTTTCACAAAATATTAACATAATGAGATTTTAATAAATAATAATCACTAATGTGGATATGACTAGTCTGGTAAAGGCAATTAATATAACTGCCAGAACAGTCTGGGAAGTTCAGAAATTTACATCACGTAACTGTAACGCATCTGTAGCTAGCTGGTGATGGTAAAACATTGAACTAAAGGCAGCAAAGGAATGAGGATATTTGAGGAATTGTAACGTTGTGTTGACTTACAGTGTGGGGATAAAACTTGGTGGTCACAGGGTGCCAACATGGAATATGTGGTGACCACACATTTTTGTGGCTGTGGTTGATGTGGAACCCTGTGACATATGCTCAAATAGTGTCTTGGCTTCAGCAGCGTTTTGGTTTTGGTAACCAGTATATCATTAAAGACCCAGTTTGTTAAAAGTGCAGATTGGGTATTTTGTAAAAGCTCAATAATGGCCAAAATTGTGAACAATTAAATTGGTACCTTATTTGAAAAAAACATTTGGCCAGATATTCAAGGGAAGACTTAGAAAAACCAAAGGAAAGTAAAGTTAAATATAACCCATAATGCCTCCCCAATATCTCCAGTTTTAAAGAGTATATTTTATTTTCCTTATGTTGGTCATTTTTACTGTACTGTTTAATAGAGATTCAGCGCTCAGATTAGATTTAGTATTCCCACATGGTGTCAAAAGCAATCATACAGTTTGCACTCCCTGTGATAGAACTGCCTCCCTCGTGATAAAAACCTGCTTCCTCCCTGTCCCTCTCCAATTTCCTCCATCTCAGTTTAGCTTTCTTTCGCACTCACACGCGCACACACATGCACACGCGCACACACAGTTACTGGGTAACTAGCAATGGATACAGTTGAATTCCTCCACTAATGAGGATGAGCTCATCAAGGCATCTGCATGAGTGTCGACAACGTGTTTGGAGAGATTATCTCTGAACTGTTAATATGACTCTAACAGGGGCAACCTTGATTTCCAGCATACTGATCATGAAAAGTTGTTCATTTCTGCCTTCAATAGAATCTCTAATAAATTTGTGTGATCAAAGATTCATCATGTTGGACGTTCTGTGGCACTGATCACACAGCAGACTATTGGACCGGTTCCTTTTCATTTTGCACTTATTAATGATGGATTGTCTTTGAAAGTCCATAGGTTTCTCTGAATGAAAAACATCTGAAAATCTCAATAGACTTGCACAAAAAAACAAAAATATCCCTGCTGCTGTTAACTCTGTGTAAAGATGCGGGACTTTCTTGTTAAGTAGGGCACACTGAGTGGAGTCATTGCATAAGTGTGGCTCATGCTCTTTGTAGTCTTTGAAGGGTGAGATGTGTACTAAGTGCTCATAGTGCACAGCTAACAGATATTTATCTACGCTGTATAAATTAACATGCTTCATTTTTTAACCCAAGAAAATAGATCTGATGAAATTCGAAAGAATATGAAAATCTGAAAAGCAAACTATCGTTGTGTTCACTACAGGCCTTGTGTTCTTTTTTTGTCCACACATGCGTATGGTTACAGTAAATTAAACCTGGGGTAGGCTGTTTATTTTTGGGGTCACTGAGCAAAAGTGCAATAATAACCTTTAAGCATAATGTAATTCAAGTGGTCTGAGATAAAACGAGACTTCCTAGCCCATAAATAGTCTTGCGTAGCCAGACCTATCTTCTCAGGGCTCTGCACTTGAGAATGGTCTGGCACCACACATGATCATTCTGCTATAGGGGAAAAACACTCTGGTGTGTTTGTATTTGTCTAAACCAATCACAACTGTCTTGGGTGAAGCTAAGCCCAGGATGCAGCGGCGGTGCCTCTGCAAAATGGGGTGGTGGAACATTTACATGTTGGCAAGGAAGTCGAGCATTAAAAGGTATAAATCTCTGCAGGAAAAAAGCAACACCGGCTAGCTTGTTTATGCTCCTACTGTTAGAGATTCAGGGGCTAATTTGGCATTTTTAACCTGTAGGTTTGGTAGCTCGGAGGTTGTTGTAGTTGTTTCCTGGGGACTCGTGACCAATGGCGGACTTATAGCCACAGCACATCTGGTGAGTCAGGCAACCCTGTGACAGGAGACTTTGGCAAATCCCAGGTTGGTAAGATAGTTGATTGTTCAGTCACAAAACGCAAGTATTTAACAGTTTGTTATGTTGAATGCGACTCAACAATAAACCGTCTTCAAGTCATCAGTCCAAAGTGTAATTTTTACGATCTGGGAATGAACCTCAACAATTAGCTATTTTTCTCCAGGATTGATTATTGCACCTTTAACCCCTGATTTTTTTTTTTAATTTGAATTATTATAATCTCAGTTTGATTAAGAATTTAACTTTAAAATGGTATTTAACTTTAGATATCTAATTTTTATCAAAATGCTCAACTTCGACTGGAATAACAATTGTTCAGTTGGTTTATTTATGGTCAGGCTATACACAAGGCACACAAGCTTGTGCTGGAGTTTTCCTCCATTATTTAAGGTTGAAAGGTTTAATCTTTCAACTCTTTTGAAGACTACATGAATTAGATTTTTTTTCATTCTCTGAACAGGTTACGCCTGAAGACTTTACTACTGAAGGACATTGTGTTGGAATTAGTGCAGTGGTTTTTCAAAGCATGCAGAGGCACTGCAGCGGCCTGGGAGGTGATTACAGAAAAATAAATTAAACAGAGTTTTAAATATTAATGACAATAAAATGTTACTTGGAGCGTGATGACCACTGTTGCAGTACCGCTGCTGCCATCAGAATTAAATAATGTAGCTGTAGCACAAACATGGATTTAGGTGAGGAAAAACTGGACTCTGCATTTTCTGTTACTTGTGAAGACTGTTGCTTGTTGTACATCAAAACCTTAAGCATCTGACATTCAAGATTCAGATGCCACTTGAAGGTAGAGCTACAATGAATTGTCATTTGGTTGACTGAAACAAAATTAGCCAACAACTATTTTGATAATCAGTTGATCGTTTCGGCTATTTTTTTTAAAGCAAAAACTGGGTTTTGGACTGTTAATGGAACAAAAGAAGCAATTTTCACACGCTTTTTGTAGACGAAAAAGATTGAGCATGAAATAATTGGCAGATTAATCGATGATGAAAACAGTTGTTAGTTGCAGCCAAACTTGAGGAAAAGCCTGCACCCAAAGTTCCTTCTTCTTCAGAGGAAAGATGACAAATATCAAGACCTGCAGACTAATGCTTTGAAAGCCACATCAGTTATAGTTAAAACCTAACTTTCCTTTTGCAAAGTCATCCGTCTCATTGGACCTCCACCAAATTACATATGATAGCTGAGGAATTGATTCTTCCTTGTGGGATGGATATGGTGTCAGTTATACCGAATGAAGCGAGTAATTGATGGCTGTCTTTCTTTCTAACAGCTCTGTCTGAAGACACATAAATGATGTTTCAAATGATTTAGGGCCCCGCCTCATAGAAACGATAAAAGTCCATTAGTGTAGAAGTGAATAAAGCACCACGATCATGACTATGAAGACCTTTCTAGCTGTTTGTTGTACTGAATGGTTCAAATGTGACCTGAGCAACATCTGACTCGAGCCTTAACACACCAGAGTTTTATCTTGGAGACTCTGCAAGAGATCAAGCCAAATAAAATGAATTTATTTCGACATGTTGAAGAGTTCCCCACTGATCACAGTTGCCTCTTGTCTAAAGTAGCCCATCTCTGCTCTGAGAGGTTATTCTCAAAAATACCCCTCAGACTGAGGTCAGAATGACTCGGCCAGAAACCTCTTTCACTGCAGCACCTGCTGATTGTAGCACTGCTCAAGACGGACCAATTCTGTGAGATGCCGACTGACTCAACCCTGAGGCTAAAGTTCACATCTCACACAGATTGTTGGTTCTGGTCTGGTGGAGGAGTGAGAGTGTTCAATTGTAGGCCTGTGGGTCATGGCTATTCTTTTCTTTCACTGCGTCAATATGTTTTTTTTTTTGGTTTTTTTTTTTTACTTTTGTCAAAGACTGATATGGAGAAAATAAAACATTTGAGACTAAGAAGCTGAAGGGGACAAACTTGATTGAATATCCATGACTTGGCTAATCAGGTCACCAGAAATGTTTTTAGTGGGAACCAATAGAGCAGACTTTGTGTCTACTTTTCAAATATATATAATATACATTGACTTTTCTATAATTTATTTTGACACTGTATGAAATCTGTACAACTGTGGTGTTGTGAGGCCTACACAACTGTGAATGTGTGAAGGCTTGTGCTTATATGACTTTACCCTCGCAGCACCATAAAGACCTGGCTGTGGAGAGTTAGTCATCTGAGGACAGCTCTCATCGACCCGTGAGCTAACAGCCCTGCAGCAGTTCTGCCATGACACTGTAAACTCTTTTTTACACGCTCATCCACTCCATAAAGTCGAGGTGTGCTGCAGTGGATGAGGTGTTCTGCTAATGCAGAGACACAAGGAGGATGGACACACAATAAGCCGTAATTTGTCTGTTTATTTTTATTCGAATTAGGAATAAGTAAACAAATAATAGTTAACTCCTGTCCTCGTAGTCTCTATTACTATAACATTTGTGTCTCAGAGGTTCAAGCAGCAAGAATCAGTGTTTTATTTGATTTCCTCAATGTTTATCTTACTCTCGGGACAACATTGACATTTACTTTGTACCTACAAGTTAATAAGTAGCAAAAATGTCATGGGGTTTGCCAGCATTGCATCACATCACCAAATGATGTCTGTCAACATTTAAGTTCAGCCAGTGCTGCCAGCAAGTAAACATCATGTTTCCCTGCTACTATGCAGGGGCCCTTTCTCCAGAAATTAATAACATTTCATCAGATATGACGGATAGTGTTGCCTCATAAAGCACAGTCCATCATCTCACCACCCCCATCATTCAGATAGATAGTCTTCACCACTGCAGGAACTTAACTTTGCACACACACTCACTGCACTCTGGATATTTGCATTCTTGCCGTTCATATTCAGACGTTGCACAGTATTTCTGACACACTCACACCACAGCATTTAACAACTTTGACCAACTCTGTGATGAAGAAAATAACTGCTCAGTCTGTTTCACCACAAAAACTCTGTACCTGCTCTGCATGTTGGACAGCGAAGTCTTTCCTCAGAGCTCACGGTGCAGCAGAGAGGCTGCGCTCCACTGCTAGAGACATAATGTGAATGACACCACACACAGCCAAACACTCCCCATCATGATATTATATTATTGTCATACATGCAGGGGACTGTAGGATTCTTTCAAATCAATTTATTTATTACTTAGTGCAGTTATCTTTTTTAATAAAAAGGCTACAGACCATTTAATTGCCAGTTGTGTTTAATATTGTATTTCAGGAAAACTAGAGCAAGAGACTGAAAATTGTGCCCCCTTTTCTATTAAGTCAGTCAAAAATGGATTCTGAATCAAACCAGACAAAAATCGAGATGCATCAAAGTGCATTGAGAATTGTTATTGAATTGTAGCCTCTGAATCGTTATCAAATTGTGACGTACCCAGAGATTCCTACCCCTACTCACGCTCCTCTTCTTTCACTCTTCCTTTCAAACACTCCACTCTTACGGTTCTGCCTTGTTTTTTTTTGTTTTTTTACTTTTTACTTGTTTAATAATCTTGAAGGTTTCAGAAAATTTACCTACATATTGAAACAACTTTCCACCAAACATCAAAATACATGTCCTGCATTATTAATTGTGGCATTTCTTTCCCCTGAGATGACCTAGTATCACCTCTTGAGTAGTGTTGGAATTTAGCATCAGGAACTTGCGCACAAGGCCAGTGGAGAACAGTGGAAACAATAGCAGATCCTCTGACAATAGCTACACCTTGAGTTCTTGTAGTAGAAAGTCAATAAATAGAGAGAAAATTGGGTTCAATTATTCCTGAGTGCCTATTCATGAAATAGTAAAAGAAACAAAAACATATTCATATTTTCTGTCAGTTCTTTCTAAATATGAGACAAGAGCAAGGTCAGGGGCAATAAGAAGAGTGACAAGTGGAGCTGAAGGGTACTGGCTGAAAATAAAAGGTCCTCAGGCTTTGAGACTCTACAGACTCAACCTGAGAGGGGAAGGCTATATGATGGGAGGGAGCCACGATGGTGCAGAAATTGGTACCACTGCGTGAGAGCAAGGTTGCAGAAGTGGGAAAGCTAATCATGTGCAAACAGCAGAGCACATAGCACAAGGTAATCTGAAATAAGCAGAAGAAATTATTTGCTGTGCACATCAACAAGATGGAATAGAAGTTTAGCCTGAGGAAGATAACATTGTGAACTGAAGGACAGCTACAAACTGAGGGATTACTTATTAAATAGGGCAAAAATCACTGAGCAAAAACATATAGAAGATGCGTTTAAAGGTCTAGAATCATATTTTATTGTCTGCTAATGGAGACATGATAATCACATGATAATTAATGATCCCCAGTAGAGAAAACTATGGCTTTTGTGAACTCACATTGCACTGTATGTTGTAAGGGCTTGAACTGAGGCCCTCTGGCTGAGTGATGGACTCACATTGTCAAATTTCTGTAGATATTGAAGTCGTAGGGGTATTTCCCAGCTGTCCTCCCAACTCAAATGCCCCATATTTCACCATTCCATTTAATCCACTTGCTTTCGTCAACACCATTTAATGGACTAATCTCACTTCTTCAGAACAATTGAGGTAAACGGTGGACTGTGCCAAGAATCATAATCTTTATTTACTGTATAAACACAGTAGAGGATGTCACGGGCAGCTTGTTGAGAATAACAGTGTGTTGATAAATAAGGAAGCTTGAGTTTGCCTTATATGGCTTTATGAACTTAATAGTTTATCCCAAAATTGTTTAGATGTTTTTGGACATGTTTTCTGCATTATAAGCAACCACCTCACCTGCATCTGTGTACATTTCTGCAGTTTAAAGGCTACCAAAAGTGTTGATTTAGCTTATGGTTCTTATCAAGCACATACATAACAGATGCCAATAGATTACATAGATGCCAAATAAAACTAAAGGTTAATGAGCGAAGAGAGACCGCATTACTGCTGTAGGGCAAATAATGAAGGCGGGGCAACAATGGGGAGAGAACATGTAATGAGTGTAGTTTGGCAGAAAAGGCAGGCCAGCTGTGCAAACCCATTTTCAGGTGTGTGGGGGCAGCTCGGTCGGCTCTGCCCAGCTTTAAAAGAAACTGTTGGCTATGTCCAGCTGCCACTGTGGTGCTCTGTGCCCCTGTCCTACCCATTCATTGCACTGAGTAATTAGACTCCAGCCTCATTATATAAACAAGTTGCTGAACTATTTTAGGAGTCTCATTTTCTCAATTTATCTGAACCTGCTGATTCACAAACAAAATATGGTAATGTTCTACCTCCTGATGCCCCTAAATCAAATGCAGTTAAACGTCAAACTGGGAGGAAATGTGTCATGATTGATGTGTCCGGAGTTTAACAACAATAATGGCCTCCCCTTGAGCAGAATTTTCAAAATCCACAGGCTTTGTTCTTGTCTTTCATGGCCCCATATGGAAAACAGTTTTGTATCATTATACTGCAGCCCTCAAACCTTTTTTCCCAATTTGTCTCCAGACATTGTTTGGCTCTTTGTAAAACATAATTGTGTCAACAGTCGCAGGAGATGAGACACCAGACCTTTTTGATAAGTGCTTTCCCACAAGGTAAATTTGGCAGGCGAGGAGGGAGCAAACATGCAAACAAACCAGCAGACAGTAATTTTCCACTGTCTGTCACCGTGCATTTTAATGAGGTTGATGGATTAATGCCTCACTTCGGTAATAGGCCACTCGGAGAGCACCGGCTAAGCCTGTTGTGCTCTATCAGTGGCCAGCTTATCGTGTCAGTAATGGTCACTCACAAGTCCTGATCTGTCTGGTTTCCACATCCTTTTTCCATCTAAATGTCTTTGTCGTAAATGGGCTTCTGTTTTTTCCAGTGGAAAGCAGTTAAACCTCACAGAAACAATGTGATCCTGAGACTTAACGGTTGAAAACATAAGCTCTTAAGTGTTGTTGCTGATTGCCAGATGATAATTGAGCTGCAGGGTGGACATTTATCAGGAGAGGAATGCACTTCATTTTATTAAGTGAAGTGAGTATGTGTGCGTGTGCATATGTTTGAAACAGTTGAGCTGTTTTTATTTTGAGGTGCCCTTTGTCCCTGTGTGTATGTGTACATTCATGCATATGTATTATTTTTTGTTTGTCTTTGAGCAAATCTCCATTGCGTCTGAGGTTGCTCTGTCTTGATCCATGCTTGTAAGGCGGTTTCGGTAATTGTTGCATGCAAGCTATCAATGCGCAAACATTTCTCAAGTCTATTTTCTTGAAGAAATGTGTGTATATTAGTTGGTCTTGGAGTTTTAAGAAGTAATCATACAGTTTGTCAAGTTGTAAATAAATTTTTCCCTTGACTACTGAACATTTTTGTACATCCCCAATATGTGATATACAGTTATTTTCTAATAAAGTATTATACAAAATTTCCCCATCAGATAGTGCAATCCTACATTACCCAGCATTACTTTTGACAACCTCCAGATGTTTGTGAGCTTAGCAGTCGGCTATACTTAAAGGCAAAGATGGCAATTAGCAGAGAGAGAAAGCTGGTTTTCCAGTTGACTAAAAGTAAAAGTGGCACTGTTTAAAGTGATATTCCACCCCAGAATAATACTCCACTCAATATGTACTCACCACTATCCCGATGTGAGGATGGGTGAAGATCTTCAGTTCACAAAACAATCCTGGAGTTTCAGCAGAAAACAGGGTTGCAGCCAATGCCAGTGAATGGTGACCACGGATAAAATGTAAAAAAAAACAAAAAAAAACACAAAACAAACACAAAATGTCTCCATCCTGCTCGTGTGGTGTAATCCAAGTGTCCGTGAGTCGCAACATTAAAATATTAACCACAAAAGACGC
>JAJHUR010136204.1:0-17032 GCA_027495735.1 Lutjanus campechanus | reverse complement strand
AGTGTTGTTGCTGATTGCCAGATGATAATTGAGCTGCAGGGTGGACATTTATCAGGAGAGGAATGCACTTCATTTTATTAAGTGAAGTGAGTATGTGTGCGTGTGCATATGTTTGAAACAGTTGAGCTGTTTTTATTTTGAGGTGCCCTTTGTCCCTGTGTGTATGTGTACATTCATGCATATGTATTATTTTTTGTTTGTCTTTGAGCAAATCTCCATTGCGTCTGAGGTTGCTCTGTCTTGATCCATGCTTGTAAGGCGGTTTCGGTAATTGTTGCATGCAAGCTATCAATGCGCAAACATTTCTCAAGTCTATTTTCTTGAAGAAATGTGTGTATATTAGTTGGTCTTGGAGTTTTAAGAAGTAATCATACAGTTTGTCAAGTTGTAAATAAATTTTTCCCTTGACTACTGAACATTTTTGTACATCCCCAATATGTGATATACAGTTATTTTCTAATAAAGTATTATACAAAATTTCCCCATCAGATAGTGCAATCCTACATTACCCAGCATTACTTTTGACAACCTCCAGATGTTTGTGAGCTTAGCAGTCGGCTATACTTAAAGGCAAAGATGGCAATTAGCAGAGAGAGAAAGCTGGTTTTCCAGTTGACTAAAAGTAAAAGTGGCACTGTTTAAAGTGATATTCCACCCCAGAATAATACTCCACTCAATATGTACTCACCACTATCCCGATGTGAGGATGGGTGAAGATCTTCAGTTCACAAAACAATCCTGGAGTTTCAGCAGAAAACAGGGTTGCAGCCAATGCCAGTGAATGGTGACCACGGATAAAATGTAAAAAAAAACAAAAAAAAACACAAAACAAACACAAAATGTCTCCATCCTGCTCGTGTGGTGTAATCCAAGTGTCCGTGAGTCGCAACATTAAAATATGACCATAAAAGACGCCATTTACACCATGTTTTTAGCCGAAATGTCAACTGTAGCCTCCCAGGTAGCATGTAAACATGGCGTCGATGTATCGCGAGACTTCGTATATCTTGCGAGGTGTATCTGTGTATATCTCTTAATGGATACTTTATTTAGTTATTCTGGGGTAGAATATCGCTTTAAGACTAACCCATCATGTGTGGTGGTGGCTACAATCTGTTGATGCTATTGCTGTTGGACATATTGAGGTCTGTGTCTCAATGAATTGCATAATGTAATTCCTCACCGAATGACAAATTTAGAAAAGATGTTTCTCTTTTATTCTAACTTTCTGATACCCAAACCTGATGTTTGTCCTCTTTATTAAAAAAATTCCATCAAGCTGCTTTGTTGCTGCCCTGTAAACTGGCATTTTGCTGTCTATGGAATATCATGCCTAATAGAAAATACCAAATACCATGTACAGTGAAACTGCCTATAGTGACCACGGTTACAGTTACTAACTGCTTATATGGAAAGAAAGCTTGGGACAGTTGATTTTGTATGGAACAGTAATTCTATGTTTTTTACGTGATACTTTGGCACACAGTAACCATTGGCTTCAGGCTGGCTTCCCAAGGCTTGTGCTGCATGCATGCTGAAATCATGACAGGAAACAGTAATTCAGCAGGATAGAGATTGCTAAAAAGGCAATGTACAAATCAATGCAGGGTCAGTTTCACCTTGTAGATGTTTTTATAGCAGCTAACAACATTAGCTTTAGCATAGCTGGATCCAGAGCACTAAAAGAAGTATTTTGCTTACTGTTCACTCACACAATGGCTCTAGTGTTTGGTAGTTTCGGAACATAGTAAGTTAAAGGGTCACTTAAATCACACAACAGGCAAGTAAAAGTCTTTTGAAGGTGCTCACTTGTAGTGTACTTCATTGTTTAGAGCAGGGGAGCTTTTCATATTGAATCCAGCCATATTGTTTCATTGTTTCAAGTTTTACTGCCACCTACTGGACTGGGGAAGCAGAACAATAGAATGTATGTAAAATGTAAAGAAAGAAAAAACATTGGTTATAAATATATTGTAAATATAAATATCTTTGAAAATATCTGCTGAATCACTAGGTCAACCATCAATGCTTTTTTTAGTGTATATTTTTATCTGTGTTAATACATTTAGAATTGCATAATGGATCCTGCCACTCTCCACCCATGTCTTTGATCAGTGCCCCACCTCCCAGCCTCTTATCTGGGCCGTGGGCTCACACAATGGACCAAACTACCTGCACTGCTCCAGTGAAGGGACCATCCGCTCAGCCTATGCCTTTTGAATGTCAGCATTTTATTCCCTTTTATATGCTGCATTTTCTCCTTGGTTCTCTTCTTCTTGAATGGTTACACGCACACGCACACAGAAGTTGTGGTGGTGGTTCCACCTCTGAGCTGAATATCACTGTAAAGTGTGTCTTCTCTCTTGGTTATTGCCTCCCTATTGTCTGCTGGCTTTGTGTGCAAGGGCTTTTTGTGTCAGCCCGGCTGGAATCGGCCTGTTTACTGTGATTAAATGGGAGCAGAGGAGGTATGGAGACTGAACCGTGACTCTTTTTAGAGTGAAGGAAAGTTGCTGTACATGCTGCAGTAGCTTAGCTCTACATCGACCTTTGCTGGGACAAAAAGCATCCCAATCTGTTGACAACAATGCATGTATTTTTTCTGCTTTTTTTTTTACACCATATCTATGTGTATGCTTACGCTGCCTGTAATTATGTTTGATTCTGGGCATCTACAATCTGTATGCAGTGGTTAACGTTGTTTACAACTCTAAGTCTAATTGCATTTCCCCGTTTTCTCTTTAGTGAAATCATTAATTAACATTTCAGAGCATATGAAGCTGTTAACACCACCTGAGTGCCTTCATAGATGTGTGATTGTTTGCCTGCTAAACACTTAAACGTACTGAATGTAAAAATGGTCCTTCAGACTCATGTTTTCTTGTCTGACAGCAACCATACTGTGTTCCTTTATTATAGATTAAGCCTGTCTTTAACATTTTCAATTTAATAATCAATCCGTAAAGACTACAGTGATATAAACTCCACATTGGAGAGGCTTACTTGATAAAAATATTAATGGTCATCAGATTGCCTTCTCTGTCTGTCAGTTAATTAGATAATTGTTTAAGCACTTCTGTAGATTCACACATCGTCTTCCCTCTCAAGTTGTTTGCTGTGATGCAGAGTGCTTTTATTTGCTCTAATAGCATATTCTTTAAAGTGTATCACTGCTCAATATTAATGACCTTGATTACACACTGGTAATAACTGGCCTGGGCACAGAGGATTATGGATCATGTATGGGGTTTCCCACAGGGGACCATGTTAGTCAATGTGGAGGCACCAAGAGTTGGAAGGGATTCTTAGGAATGAAAATGGAAATGGGCTTCTCTAATTGTGAACACAGCTTTTGCTGGTTAATGCAGCCCAGCAGCACCACTTGGCACCACAAAATGCAGAGAAAAATGATTTGCAGTCACAAGGATGGGGAAGGATTTGTTAAAGTCGTGTCACCTGAGTAGAAGTATGCTGTATAGAGAAATGGGCAATCCATAAATCAAGGGTTTTACACAGGGCTTTCTATAACTTGAGTCCAATAAAATGATACTTCTAAAATCTTATGATGATCCTGAATGATCCAGCTTCTGGTCAGTTGATGCTGAGGTAGGGCTGTGGTTAACACTGCTGTGGTAAATAAACTCATAATTTATGCATTTACCATATGTATTTATTTATTTAATACATGTTTCGATCCAGGCAGCACAAAGGTCAGATGTCTACACATGTTTCTGTCAGGTCATGGCAGGTAGCCTGGATTAGATGCGTCTCCAGTATCCATACTGCATGTTTAACAAGACAAATAGTTGTGTGTTGTATTGTCTTATGAACCACATGAGGCTTTAGTGGTAGACAAAAGCACAGCTAGCATGACCGGAGTAATTTCATACTTCATTGAAGCTATTATCACATGTAGCGGTATAATCAGATTACAGCGAGGGAGAGATTTGAATGGCCTTCTGTGATAACTGATCATATCACTTTGTCTTTTCAGGTATTTGGTGATTATTATCACTTCCGACATCGTACAGTGGTGAAGAGATCGCTGTCAGATCACAGGGGGACACAAGTCCGTCTTGAAAAAGATCCCAAGGTAAGACATTTATTTCAGGCTACAATTGATGGATGTAGATGAGGGTTATTGATTGTGTGTGTGTGAGGTGACTTGATGAATTTGTAGTGTCATACATGAGTTGTGGTTGAGGTGTCACTGTTACTGTATCTACATATAACATGGTCAGGATGGTGCCTATTAGAGATATGCTGATTGCACTTTTCTTGGCTGATTCCGATTTTTCCTTTTTCTTTTTCCTTTTTTTAATGGGTCTGACCTGCTGATTCCAATTTCGGCAGATTCATGTTTGCAGTCTTTTTAACAACTGTAATTGGCAGATTAAAATTAAATTGGATGCTCATAATGAAACACTGACTATTAAATAACTTTTACACTTTCTGTAAAAGTGCTCCAGGTTACAACCAGGCCTTATTATATTATTATATTCAGTTTATGTACCAGATGGGAACATGATCTTGCAAGATCTTGTTTGAAACTTTATTTCAAGTGATCTTGTTGAAACAGATGTAAACAAAATACACAATACTGTGCAACAGTTTGCTGTAGCAATGCTTTGCAGTGAGAAAAACAGAGGGAGAAGTTAAATGAGTCTGATTGAGAAAATGTGTGAGGAGACATGTCAATACAGGTTGTGTATTCTTCAGCCAGAACAGGAGGCAAGATTTTAACTGTCAGCCTGTGAACAGTAGTATGCTGCTGGCTAAAATTAGTCTGAAGTGCTAGAAAGTTTACTGTTGTTGGGTGACACCATTAGCTGCTTAGCCGCACTGTCTTCAGGTAGACTGTCTGTCTTCTCTTCATCCTGTTCTTGGAATCTGTCGTTAATGCTGACTTCATGTCACCATGTTTCTGAGTGTGTTTGGCTCTGACCAGCACTGTTTTTGCTGTGTCGTTACTGTCTGTCGCTGCATGCATGACATGGCCATCATGTAGAGCATGTGTGTGAATATGACCGGCACAGAATCGAATATGTGATGCTGGCTGGCTGGTCACTAGTCGGGGCCGGTCATGCTGAAAACCGGCCACTTCCAGTCTCCGGCTGGTCAATTAGTGTATCCTTAATACTTAATCAGATATTTGGTGTGCTTGTATTTATTCATCATTTGACACAGTAAACATGGGGTTTTAAGTTTTTTGTTTTAAGATAAGATAAGATGAACTTTATTGATCCCACACCGGGGAAATTCACTTGTCACAGCAGCTCAAGCAGTACAGATAGAAGTTACAATAAAGTACTTATAAAAATTAAGATAAAAAATAGAAAATATGTATATACCTATCAGACTTAAAATTATATAATCTAAAGAATATAAAATGTAAAGTACTAAGTACAGTAAGTACAGTCTTACAGTAGTAAGACTATTTACAATATATACACCTTTCACTTGTACATATGTGGAAAAAGGGATATATGGATATATAAGCGTATACATAGGCATATATTTTGTTTGTTTGTTTGTTTGTTTTCATTTAATTTCATCTTATTATCACTTGCTGTGATTTGGTTCCAGTGGTTTGGTTCCAGTGTAATCATGTGAGATGTCTGCATATATCTTGTGCAGTAAGGTTTTGTGACAAACTTGAGCTTCCTCTGCTAAAACTATAAACTGAGGCAGTGATTATTTAGCCGTATTTTTATGACAAACATGAAATAAAACTATTATGTTTGGAACATTTCTGTGGATATTGGAGAAGCGGATTATGCTGGTTTTAAAAACATTTAAATGTTCTTAAAATGATTTTTGTAATGAAAATGTAAGATAATTTGTATTTACAGTTGATATAGCTTTGAAAAGGTTTTTTCTGCATAAATGACTTTTTTTTTCATTATTAAGAAACCATAAATGTACTGCTATGAGTCCACAACCAGTTACCTTAACATCTTCTTCTTCTTCTTCTTCTTCTAACTTTTAACATCTCAAGCCTAGTATTCACCCATTACTGTTTACAGTTGTGTTTTTGTCACAATGAAATATCAACTATCAACTCTATTGGAAAATGATATGGAATTATATGATATGGAATCAGTAATGTAAAATCTCAGAAAGCTGTTGCATCCAAGATGAAACTTTTTTTCTTTTACCCTGTAATTTTATGAATGATTTTAGGTTAATTATCTAGTCAGTCCAGTAAATGAGCAGTTATTGTGTGTAGCACAGGAGGAGAAGCCTATTAGAAAGAAAGAGGAATACTGTAAGCTAACAGGACAAAGAAAGCAGACCCTCAGCCCCCATATGTCACCTTCTTTTCTTAATGGCCAGCCACAGTGTTCACACTCCCTTCGTTCCTTTTGCCTGAGTGCTCGAAGGTGAGTCACTGCTGCTTCCCTGCCGACCCTCCCCAGTTACATTCCCTCCTCTATATATCTCTGTGAAATGAGTTCCTCCTCCCTGACTGATCTGAATTAAAATTTCACATGTCTGTATTTTCTCACAGTCTTGTTGGAGAGTTTGAAGTTAGTTTGAAATTGAGTGCCCTACCCCATTGGAAAGGACAAAGGAAAGAGTGTGAAATTAACATTCATAGCTGTGGGAATAAAATGGATGTGCAGCTGAGAAAGTGGATATATGAATATTTTTTTAAAGAACCTTCCATCAAAAAATCCTCCAGCCTTTTAAAATACTTTTATAAAAATGGACTGACTGATTAGAACAATATAAAAACCTTAACAGTGAATAGGGTAGTTTGACAGGCGTGATGAACCTTGGTTCAGAGTCTACTTAACTAACTACCAAAGTTGAATAGCTCACAGTATTAAAGTAAATGCATCTGAAACTACACCATCAAAAGTACTTAGCAAAAAACAACATCCGCTGTCCTGTAGACCCTTTATTCAGGTCAGTAAAAACTCCTTGAAAAAACTCTTTTGACACAGAAAATATGGAAGAAAGCTCAGGGGACGCGCAGAGGGGAAAATTTCCTCTCAGGATGGACAGATGTGTAATAGATGTTGTATGTGCAGCACACCAAAATCACATGAAGTACAGATTTTGATGACAAAATTTCTGATACATACAGTTGTAAAATATGGATCCAGGAGGACACTGGACAACATTGGCAGTGGGACCTGAGCCCTACGACCTCCTGTCCACCATAGAGACTTCAGCTATTGCCACCTAAAGCTTTTTTTAAAGGTCACATATCATGCAAAATACACTTTTTTGTGTATTTTCTACAAAAATATGAATCCCTGGTGTCTCTGAAGAGCCCTATAATATAAGAAACTGCCATCTTCTCTTTTTTAGTTGCTCACCTTTTCACAAACTGTGTTCCAAAACACCGATCAGATTTGCCTCCCCTTATGATGTTACTGAGGACTTAGCACAGCATCTAGATAGGTGATCAAGTTAATCATAGTGGGCAGTGCCTGCTCCCCTGAGCAGGGAAATGACCAATCGGAG
This sequence comes from Lutjanus campechanus, assembly GCA_027495735.1. Classification (NCBI taxonomy): domain Eukaryota; kingdom Metazoa; phylum Chordata; class Actinopteri; order Lutjaniformes; family Lutjanidae; genus Lutjanus; species Lutjanus campechanus. Next base: position 9,556 of record JAJHUR010136204.1, on the reverse strand, counting down.
CAGACCGGCCTTTAGGGAGGCAACCAAACAAATGGTTAAAGAAATGTGGTGCAAAAAGGGCCTGTAGCAGAAGAAAATAATCTTTTTCATACAGACCTTTGGTAACTAGCTAAGATGTGATTCTTTGAGGAACTAGGGATCAAACTGCCAACCCTTTGTCTAGTGGTTGACTTTCTCTATCTCATGAGCCACAGCTGTTTGATCAATTAATCAATTAAGTGATTTGTTGTTGCTGCTATAGGACTATAAAAACCTTTAAATTACATAAGTCAAAGTGTTTATCATGAGCATCAAATGTATTTCTGCTCTCTGGTGGACAAACTATGTAATGGTGTCAACAGTGCATCCATTTGACAGCTTTACTTCAATGAAGAATATTTTGGGTAATTTTCTGTTGCCACTTCTAGCTGCATCAAGCCAAACCATGCTGCGTTAATTTGCGTTTCCATTACCAGCTATAACTTGCTGCGCTGAGCTGTGCCAAGTCATCTCCAGAGTGAGACCAAAGTGCACCTCTAAGTGACGTCTTGCCAAACATGGCCAACCCGTGATGACCCAACTTCTCTTAATCAAACAAACTTGTGTTGCGAGACTCTACTAATGCCTGTGCATTAGATCAGAAAGAAAGACGTTCTCAAAAGTTTCCGTGTGCTCAGCTCTCAGTACTTTGGTGGCTTCTACTTGAGTCTCTATGGTTTGAAGTTTAGTTTCTCTCATGCGTCCCTGTTTGTACTCTCAGATATCTGCTTTATTTGACTGTTTCATGTTCGCTTTCAGCTGTATAGGAGTCGTGTTAAGTTAATAGTAAAAACCTTTAAATAACAAAATAATAGGAGACTTTTATTGTGAAGAATTTATTTTACAACTGCTTAACTCAAGACAAGTGTGTTATCAATTAAAGACACACATTCAAGTGGGGTAATGGCGATGCTAAACTGATGCATCAGGCCAACCAAGCACGTGTATGGAAAAGTGGCTGGTGAGTGTTACTCGGTTGTTGTTATGACAGGAGGGTTTGGACTGAGTTCAGACAGCCTCTCTTCATCGGCAGTAAAATAAAAAGCTAACGGTTGACAGCAACAATTCAGAGCAGCTGTGTACCTGTTAGATGTCGCAGAAAACAAAGACAAAACAGTCACTTTTCAAAAAAACCCAGAGCAGCCTTTCTTGCATCGCTTGCTGACACTTGCTGTCAATGTGAAGATTATTAATTGGAACTTCTGCCTGCGATTTATTTATTTGTGCTCCTCCGAGGTTCACTGGCTGACAACTCTGTGCATCAGGAGAACATTTAAGTGTTTTAAGAGAGTGCAGTGGGACCTTTCGACAGCTGGCATACCCAGAGCACAAGGGGTTACAGTGAACAATGAATCTGAAATGGCTCAGTCTTTTGTATATCTAATAGTGATCCGTTGTGAATCCTAACACTGATGCAGCAGGTTGGCTCAGGCTTATCTAATCTGGAGCTGAGTTGTCCTCTGGTTCTTTGTCTCCTCCCTCATCTTAGTTCAGTCTTATGTTGTATTTTTCTCCTTCTCATAATGATGAAGCCTACCAGCACTTGAGAATTGTGAGAAAATGTTTTTCCACATTTCTCTGTATTCTCATAAGACGGCATTTTCTGCTTTCTCTGGAAATTATATAAACATGTTTACATCTAAATTGTGCAGTTTTTTTTTTTTAGTAAATAGACTTTCAAGGACAACTGTAGGGATTTAGATAAATCTCAGCATAAAGCATAACTGCAGGAACATTATATATGTCAAAACTAATCTGCTGCCTTTAATGAAACCTGCCTTAAGGTATCGCTGGTGATGCTGTCATGCTGTGCAGCTACACAGTACAGGTGCACACTGGGAATAAGCCAGCTTCTGCTGGGTTTGTTTGCGTACATGGTAGAAATGGACCACCTCCCTCTTTGGGATTTCCTTGAACACTGCGGCTCCATTTCCTGTTGTTGAATTCCTTTTTTCCCACAGCACCTCAGAGAAAGTGGAAGCCACTCAGGAGGGGTCAGGTCAGCTTGTCAGTATTTACATGAAGTTACAAGATTTTGTTTTATTTGTTTCTTTGATTATTTATTAAAGGTCAAACCTTGCAAATGCTGCAATAGCTTGCAATTTTTTGCCAAACCCCCTCTGGTTTTATGCATAGACTCTCTTGTATCTAAACATCGATACACTTCTGTAGCTGTGCAGTAATTAATAGTCTGATCAAAGCTTTTATAAAAACAGCAGATCATTGCAAATTTGATTCGCATTTGCATCAGCTGCACGTTTTTAATGAAAGGGGAAAACACTGCAAAAATATTCTTAATAAGAGGAACTTTGAAATCCTACAGAGACTGTCCCTGCAGCTTTTTAACTGGTCGAGATGAAGCCTGAACAAAAGGCTCAGTAAACTCTCTTTGAAGAGTGTCTAATTACTGACAAAAGCACCTGGACCTCTGCCAGATCTCATAGACTGGCTAACAGAGCCCTGTTAATAGGGTCTATTGAAGATTTAAAGCTTTCAGTCTATCTGCAACCTCCATGCCTTCTACTGTCCTCTGTTTTACTCCTTTGTTACTTTGTATGTTATGGGCTTTTCCTCGGTGTGCTTCTTTGGTTAGTTGGAAAGTAATAGGACAGACATAGCAAACAATGAGTGCTTCAGAAACATTGAATAACTATCATTTGTGGTCGAGGTTTTTATTGCCAGTTTCATTACTGTGACAAGAATAGAAGCAATTGCAACATAAAAAAAGCTTTTGCATAAATATAAGTGACTTTGCTTCAGATCTGTACTATAATTGGTATTGTGTTCCTCTATGGTAATGATGCTTTATTTGAGGTTTTCATGTGGCCTCAGAGGGAGGATGCTATGTTTATATAATGAAGAAGGACAAAGCAGTGGGTGGGCAAAATGAGTCGGGTGGGGAATCTATTTGTTGGACAGATAGGACTCTCCACCTAAACATGAACCGAACAGTCTGCTTGTGAGCATTAGTTCTGCATTGGATTGGTCTGGACGCATGAGATAGACACCGTTTTCCATTTTCAAAGCTCATTTATAATGAAAATGCTGTTTGTCAACTTCAGGGTTCTGTGTTCTGTCACAGACTATTAAAGAAGAATTTCAAAAGACTCTTCACATGAAAATTGCAAAATAGAAAATGGAAATGTTTGTTGTTACACTGCTGCCAAAAGTAGGAAATCTGTGCAATATGAAATATGAGTTTGGTGCTGAAAAGTACAACTTCTATTGTTTCTTGTTCCTGTTTACTCAGAATATTGAGAAGGGGAACTTTTTGTTAGAAATAAGGGCTTTGATCTCAAGTTTAGTTTAATATTCAAATAAACATTGTTCATTTGCAGAATAATAACTGGCATACTATGATTGGTAAGTAATTTAAGGCTGTTACCACGGACATATATTCCTGTAATTCTATATAAAATTGATCAGTGTCTTCTGTTTAATGATTCATTTCAAGCAGTTTATGCACTGAAATGATGCATTTCTTTCCACAATTGCCAAGTACTAAAATGAAGATAATTACTGTACTAATAAACAGCTTTCAGGAAGTTACTTCTCTCAGTGTTGACTGATTGAGAATCTCTCTTGTCTGGATAATTTGTGAACACACCCAGGCCATTAACCTGAACCATCATTTCCTCATGAGTGGGGACTAAAGCAAAATTACATATTTGTTGTGTTTTTATGGACATTTTCAAGAACTTTATGTGACATTAAAAGTGATTAGTGGGTGGGAGCTAATGTGCATGTTTGTCCAAAGTATACGAACTATTATTGAACAGTCATGTTATTACCTTGTTCTCAGAGGTGTGTGAAAGCCTGACCCTGTGTTTTGGCCCTAATGGGCTTGTGAAAAGATGTCCTTTTTGATAAACAAGTACATCTCTAATATTAATTTTTGAACTACAATTTAGATAAAGATTTAAATTGACACCTTTGTAGCTGCTTTAACTGTTTCTAATACCAAATAAGACTTGTTGTTTATGGTCATGTCATGACAGCAAGAGTAAACTTTAGCTTGAGATCACGAGAGATCCCATGTCATTTTTCTAGTCATGATACAACATTACTGCAATTTTAAACATAATTTTTGCAATATATTCAGTATTGCCATATCATATATGGCAAATATTGGGCATTATTACCATCTTTCATCTGCAAATTATGACCCCAAAGGAACACGTTGTTTGTTTCATCTATGAACCTGATTCAGAAAAGTTGAGAGACGTGTAAAAAGTAAATAAAAACGGAAACACACTGTCACTGTCATAAAAAACTACCAGTCCTGCTGGTACCTGGTACCTCACCAGATAAAAACACCATCTTTTGCATGGCAAAAGCAATTGATTTCATTATTCTAGTACCAAAAGGTTTATGATTGATGATTAGTATATGAGAAGATCAATATGATCAATGGCATTTGTGTAGAAGAACCATATTGCCACGCTATCAGTTTTCCCCCTGTCCCTACTTGTAAGCATAATCTTAGTTGTGCATGTTGTTTTAATTTAAGAGTTGTTGTACTAGTCTGTCTTGTTAGACCTGGTAGCATTTATGCAACATTTCCCACACAGCTCAGGTGTGAAAAGAAGCTGCCACGTTGTCAAGAAAGGTGTGCACAAGACTACGAAGTTCCTGTGTATGATGGCTTTGTGTCTAAATTCCCCTGGTATTTTTTTGTACACTAAAGTTACACCATGCTCTGCAGTGATAATGAGATAGTTTAAGAGCAGATTGGATGCAATGCAAGCTAAACAAGCTATATGGTGCAGCAAACAGTCTGTTTCCTTGTGCATCATACATGACTTCCTTTGTTGCCACAGAGGACAAATATTGTGCAAACATTGTGCCTTTTTACTTCAGAATCCTGTCATGTTTGAACTGTCAGCATGTAAATCTTTCCACAGCAGAGACCTACCCCACGTATGTGTGAAAACAAGAGGGGTTTCAAACAGGATTTCATGTTTAATTGAAAAGCAGATGAGGAAATGGAAGAGGGGAAATCACATACACCGCCTTATGACGCAAGAGAAGATAGCCTGTTTTTTTTCCTTCTATCTGACTGAAAATCACATGGACTCCTGTAATGAAGTTGGTCCCTGCATGCAACTGAGTCTGTACCACCCAGACTGTAGATATCCATTCCCTCTTTCAGTCAATAATACTGACATTTTCTCTAAAAGAAGCCAATATTAAAGCCTGACTGAGAGAAGTGCATCAACAACTGCCTTTCTGTCTCTAAACCTGTCTGAAACTAATTGGATGACTAACATAGGATATAATAATATAGGAGTGGGTTTGTAATGTATTGATTCAGTCGAGATGAGATTAAGCAGCTGATGGCATTCATTTTAGTTTGGATATGATTAGATTGCATTTTACATAGTCAATCTTGGCATTATAACAAGAATGGCAAATATAAATGGTAGAGGCACAAAAGCTTCATCACAATTTCTGGTTAGTCTCACATTTTTCTGTGACATGATGTACCACCTTGATTAATCTTCTCATTGTTGTCTGCAAGAGAATGTGCCAGACTAAAATGCAGAGGCCGTGGGACACAGGAATTTATTTTTTGAATGTGGTAGATAAGATTTTATTTCTTCCTCCAAAAGTCCATAGGCTGACAATGCCAGCACAAAGAAAAAAGTTTACAGTGCCAGTGTCCAACTTTTTTCCAAGACATTTTTAATTTGTATTCTGAGCATATACAGGAAGGAGACTGTCGGATTCCCAGTGGTCTAAAAAGGGTTGGCTACTTTGCGTTATTTATATCCCTTTTCTATGATCTTTTGAGTACAAATACAGACAGCTTAGGCCTCCTAGTTATTCACTCTCACCCAAGCACAAAACGCACACACATATTAGTGTCCAGTAGAAAATTGGATGAAGTCTTGGCAACTTTTAAGTGAAAGCTCTGCCACCAGTTATAGATTTTCCTAGTCGACTTGTAGTCATTAGTTAAAGCCATTAGTTGACCAGGTGCTGCACGTTAGGGAAATTAATTTGACTATTTGAATATGTATTTTTGTAGCACGAAACAAGCACCTGTTAAATGCTAACAGCAAAAGATTCTGAATGTGTCAGAACAATCACCAAGTTAATTTATTTCAACACAGTATATAACCACACACACACTTCGTTGTTCAAAACACAGGAATAAATAACTTCAAAATTCACGAAAGCAAATACATGTGGACTTAGCAACACAATGGATCATGTAAACTTACAAATTAACTCACTACAAACTCTTCTTCAACCACTTCATGCCTCCTGTCTCCACCTAAACCCACCCTGTCCTCACCTTCCATTGAGTCAGAATCATAGTTGGAGCTGCTGAAAAATAACTCTGTACTGTATTTCTGGTAGTCAAAATGGCCCCTGTCGGTCTCTGAGGCTGTGTCCAAGTCTAACAGGGCCGCTAACCGAGCTAAAAATAAGCAATTAACTTCTTTCCCATTGCCAGCAGACAAGTTTGCCTTTGTGTTTTTTTTTTTGTTTGTTTTTTTCAGATGTGCACTGGATCAGATCAGACAGAAATGCATTTTTAAAGGCTCCGTGTTTTCAGCTCACAGCACTTTTGTACCTTTTAACTGAATCTCTGTGATTTGAAGTTTAGATTTTCTCCTATGTCACTGTTGGTACTTTTAGATACCTGCCCTATTTTACTGTTTCATGTTTGCTTTCAGCTGGACTGGAGTCGTGTTAAGTTACTGTTGATGAAAACCCAACATTTCCTGATTTTGATGCTTTAAATTACAACTTTTACATAACAAAATAACAAGGGGCGACAAGCGTTCCATCAGTGAATACACACCTTCAAGTGTTGTGCGGGGCTGACTCAAGCCAAGCGGTGCATGTGTACAGAAAAGGAGTAAGAGCAGCAGTTACCAATGGAGGTGACAAGCTTGCTGGGCCTGTGCCGAGGAAGGGTGAAAATTAGCGTGTCCACCCAGGTGTCGTGTTTCCATCACTGCTGATTGAAGCCAAACCTGTAAATACCCGCGACTACTGTAGTCATTTAAACCAGGAATTAATGCAGATTATACTTGTTCCCACTGAAGACAAAAACCAGATGTTACTAGGTTTTTGTCCAGTGTAAAAGGAGCTCTAGCGACTTCATTGTTATAAGGGAAAATGTCTTTGTACCGAACCTAACAGTGAGGTGCAGCTCCCAAATGGAGTTTGAGGTTTTATTTTATTTTATTCTGCGACAAAGAGGTAAATGAAAACTTGGCTGACTATGACTCTTCTGACCCAGTGATGTAGACAACTGCTAGGGGACAGCCCTACTGAAACAATTGCAGCCACGTCCGTCTGGTTGTTAGCAGCAGTTCTTTGACTTTATGTCTCAAGGCCAAAAATCCTGCATAGTGCTCATGTTCAGTATAAAAAAGCAGTCACCCAGTTTCTGTGTGTAAACTGCCACAGCTGTGCTTCAGGGCTGACTTCATCTTACCAGTAAGAATCAGATGAGTACTGGTGGAAAAACCTTTCATCCATATAAAATGATTGAGCTTTTTCTCACCGGTCAGAAGAGTGACACTAACACGAACCCCATACACACAAGCCTCTCTCCACTCCTTGAAGAGAAATTATTCCATTATGACGTTATATTATGGTAGTGTTGAATTGGCATCACTTCAGTGTAGCAGCTAATGTGACCTTCATTACTTCTTTCCTCTTTTACTCTTGCGTCTCTAGTGATCTGCAGAGGCGGAGGAGTGGGGGAGAGGTGTGCTGTGATTTGGTTGTCCTTCACATCAGGTGCTCCGTCCTTGCGGCAGGCAGTTCTCCGTCTTCCTTCTCTGACATGTTTCTTTTTTTCTCCTGTTCTCGTCTAGTCTACTGGGGCATTTTGCTGTGCAGTGAGCACAATTCTGCAGAGGGAGTAAGAAGCAGGCTTATTTTCACTGTATGCATTCTGCTTCTGTCAACACTTTCTGCGTGTGCTCACACATTACGAAAGCCTGCTGCAGACCGGGTTTCTGTTTCTTGTTCGACTTGTGGTGAATTTGTACCTCTGTCTGTGTGTGGTTGTATATTGTTAGTGTGCATACATTTTTAATTGTACACATAAGCATAACAGATCCTGGTGCGTCCCATTTCACGACAATCCAGAAATTTTAATTAGTCTCGAACCGCTCTGGAGTTCATCAACGAGTCTCATTAGCAAAGAGCCTGCGATACCCCCTGTGCCTCTAATCTTACTCTGTCTGCTGCCATCCCGCTGAGAATTTGGATCTCTATTAATTCATTTGACGTGGTGACCCTCATGTCCAGCACGGCTTTCGATATAACGAAGAGCTGTCTGCAACTGGAATATTTTCCTTTGCTTCTGTTTTTGTTTGTTTTCCTCATTTCTAAATATGTATTTCTGTCTGTGTGCTTATTGTTTAGGTGACTTGGGCAGAGCAACAGGTGTCAAAACGGAGGAAAAAGAGGGATGTCTACGTAGAACCTTTTGATCCCAAGTTCAGGGACCAGTGGTACCTGGTGAGTATGAGCACTACTGAACAGAAATTTCATTGAGCAAAAGGCTGTGTTTGTGTGTTTTTGTGTGTGTCTGTGGGACATAATTTAGTGCTGCACGTTGGTTGAGCTTTTTATCTACCCAAAGTCAATACAGGTAATTAAATTCAGGGGCTGTGATGTTTCCCTGGAGTCAGAAGACAAGTCTGTATGAATCCAATACACTGTCTTTGTGTGAAATGCTGTTGTACATCTTGTTTGCAGAAGCACAACTCGCAGTGACATCACATAACGGATTCAGCTTGAACAATACCATCCATCCATACATAGAGAACATTTAAAATGCTGAACTGCACATTTTTTTAACATTTGATAGTTTACTTAAGTCCGTAAAGCACAACAACAAAGACAAATAGACAGAGGTGATTCACATTCAAGCACTCTTGTTTTCAGCTGATTGATTTTCACGTTGGACTTGAAGAATGTCACTGATACATTGGCCTGTTAAAAGCAGCAGTAACAACCCCTGAGACTTTCTGTTCGGCTCCACTTTTCCTTCAATTACTGTGAGGATGCTTCAGGCGGGAGAAGATTCATGGTGATGCAAAACAGACTTGCATCACCAGTTGTTCAAAATGTCTGTGCACTAACAGAGGCAGACTGACGTCCCCAGTGTGGTGGAGTAGTTAGTGGCAACTTGAAAGGCAAATGAGGCAGATAAAAGCCTGCTGCCTGGTTGTATCAATGCGACTGGATGTATTAGAGCCTGCCATACGTTCACAACAGTTGCTAGTTTTTCACTGACAGTAAAACCTGTCTGTGATACATATAGACATGCTGAAGTTTTGTGCAAAATTTAATAGTAATTATATGATCTTTTTTGGCTGTGACTATTGATTAGCCTATTTTCATTAGCGAATCATCTGCAAATTATTTTCTCTGTTCATTGTTTAGTCTGTGAATTGCCTCTTTTGTCCAACCAACAGTCCTAAACCCAAAGACCCTTCATTTACTATCATAAATGACAAAGAAAAGTAGCTAATCTTTTCATTTAAGAAGCTGGAAGTAG
>JAJHUR010136203.1:0-21060 GCA_027495735.1 Lutjanus campechanus | reverse complement strand
GCAGGATGGAGACATTTTGTGTTTGTTTTGTGTGCTTTTTTTAATGTTTTATCCGTGGTCACCATTCACTGCCATTGTACTGGATGAGGCTGCTACCCTGTTTCTCCTAAAACTCCAGGATTGTTTTGTGAACTGAAGACCTTCACCCATCATCACATCGGTATAGTGGTGAGTACATACTGAGTGGCTTATTCTGGGAAAGTGGAATATCACTTTAAGACACCAAGACCTTTAGGAACACCACCGAAAAATTCATGTTGTGATTTGGTATCAAAAACCGTCCTTTGAAGATTTGTAAGAATTTCACTTTTTGGTGATTAGATGGTAAGCTTTTCTATTCTTGGGATTGCCTCAGGTCTCAAGTTTTTGGCACGACATGGTTGGTAGCAATTGATTGCTAAGCTCTTGTAGTTTCATATGTTGCCAGTGTCTTCACTCTGGAAGATATGTCCCCATGGAGGTGAAGATGTTAATGTACGGTATTAATTTATTAAAGCAAGTTTTTGGTCAATGGCCTTTTCAAGCATCAACTAAAAGGACTCTGACCAAACAAATGATTATTATCAGATTGAAGAATTTGGCTCTTTGACATCTTTCAAACACTTATTGTTAGATGTTTTTAATCTTGGGTTGAAAAATTAAGGTGAAGTATTTTAGGAATACTACGCAAAATGAGGGCAGACACCATACGACATCACTTAGAAACTAACGCTAGCAAAGCGGAGCACTGAACTCCAGCAGTAGTTGAGAGGATATTCTTTAAGTCTGGGGAAATAAGATTCTCCAGCCTGGTTGTGTCATTCTTGTAAAACATTTTAAAAGATCTATTTATAAAGTTACTCTGAATAGCTGCACAGTCCAGTCATGCTGCCACCATTCAAATATGGAGCCTGATGTTGCTCTACCTGCATGTTTCCCCCCCAACAGAAGAGAAGATTAATGGACCAATAAATATGTGGATAGATTCATAGATGTGGGAACAAAATTGCTGCACATCTAAAGTGATACACTTTTAAATGTCTCCAAATGCAGAGCATGACTGAGTACAAACTGCCAGCAGAAACAATAAACAGAGAGACATAATATAAGAAGTAAATCAGCTGGCTGCTCTGTATCTACTGACTGTTTATGACCTTTAGGCCTTTTATACAGCCACGGCACAGAGCCATCAAAGACCATCAGTTTTATGGAGACACTGGGTGTTTTAATGGCAGTGGGCACAAGTATCTGGCCAGATACAGCTCATGAAACATAATGTTCCTGTCAGGAGTAGTTTTTTTTAGCTGAACAAATCAATTACAAGTACACACTACTGACAACGGTGTGATTTGTACAGCTGTTTAATGTGCAGACGTGTGCATAAGGTGCACATTGTGTGAGATAAATTATGAGTAGTATTTCATATGTGTGGAGCTGTTACTGGGAATTGACCCTTTGCCAAGCACCGCCCTCCTTAGTTACTGTTGCTACACCTGCCAAACTTTCCATTCTTGCACTGCCTTTGTGCAGTTTAGTTTTAGATAACGGTGGCAGATTTAACATAAAATTTGGGAGTAATTGTTGAAACATGAGGTCTGTGATTCCTTAGAGATGTAAACAAAAATAGCTTTTCATTTCTAGCTGATGACCATGAATTTTGTCAGCTAAACTAATGACTCACACGCAGATTTCATAAGTGTAGCTGGCTGATGTGAGCTAATGCTAACTCTACTTGAGAAGTCTCCAGCTGATGTTTACATCTGAAACGTTTTAAAACAAGAACCTTTGAAAGTGTTTATGTAAAATTACAGCTGCATACATGATATAGCATTAATGTTGGTTGGAGAGTGAAATACAGCAGGTATATCTACGTGATAGATGACAGAAATACACACGTTAACATGGGAAAAGGAAGCACAGGGACTCAATTTGTGCAGTAGCCTTTGAGACGGGTCACCCAGCCAGACCGCGATCACGGAAGACAGCTGAGATAAAAGCTAAGCTAACCTGGCTTAGACCTGAGACAGCAAGCCAGAGTGAGACGCATCATCGTTGGCCAGAACAGATGCAGTAGGATCTAACAAGTTTGTCTGGAGGTAAAGCTGCTGCAGATAGTAAGCTAGTGTTAGTTAGCCAGACATGCTAACATTTGTAGCTTATATTAGAGCAGATGAAGACAGAGTTTAATCCACTCACCACACATGTGCTCTTGTGTTTCATGTCTTTGAGAGACTACAGAAAAGTATGGCTCCTCTCAGAGCCTCCTGCACACCTTCAACATGTAGAGAATTGGAAAGCTTAACAGCCCTACTTATGATTGCTAAACTATGATTGGACAGTTGCTGTTTGGAGGCAGAGCTTAGCAAAGGGTCAGTTCTGATCCAGAAATGTCAGTTCACCCCCAGACAATCACTCTATGGATAGTCCCGACTTTGGGCCGTGGATAAAATAAAATGAGATTGGATTTAGATTTTCAATCTCATTATAGTGTTCTTGTTATAATATGACAATTTATTGTTTATAACATCACAGCTTAACAATATGTTATCATGTTATAACCATAAATATCACTTTAAAACATGAAACTTTGTAACAGTTTATTGTTAAAAATTTGTGGCAAGGCAGCGTTTGCAGTCATTGCATATGCTGTGGTTGATTCTAACTTGCAGTCTTTAAGGATTTGAAATAATGCTTTCATGTATGGATGTATTTGTCATTATGGGTTAAAACTTAAGGCTCATGGGCAAAAAGAATTTAAAGTCTGAACAATTTTGAAAAAATATATAATTGAGATTATTCTTACTGATATTGCAATTGCAATTTTATTTATTTTTTTATGGGCTGAACAGCTAATTGATTAGTGGAAAAATGATTGCCAGATTGATCACTCTCACCCTCTGAGTTCAAGTATTATTCTTTGGATTGTTTTTACATTATTGTGAAATTACTGACTGTGGTTTGTTTCAATTTACTATTATTGAAATATGATGATTGTTTGAAAGGACAGTGGAGTTTTTAATACTGAACAATACAGTAAATGTTTAGGATGTGCAATGTCCAATTGTAAAGTTCAAGTAAAACAGGCCTTTATGTGAAATCCAGTGCAATTTGAAAGTTGCAGTGTGGTTTTTGAAGATCAGGTCAACCTCTTTTAGAATGTTATGGTATACACCAACAGTAAAATGTACTTCAAAATCTGGATCAGAGGTGCATGAAACACATACTTATCCTGTCTCTTCACAGCTGGTGGACAGCCAGCCAGTCCATTTGGATGTTCACCCTTCAGATGCTGAAGTGTGTTTGTAATCCACAGCACATTATCATTGCTTGTTGAAGCTAACTCTGTGGTTTATTCCTGTGGTTTTGTACCATAATGGGGTATTTTCATCATATCACATGTTGTATCCAGCTTCACTCTCTCAGTCCACAAAATTCTTACACTTGATTTTGTTAAATGTGCCCACAAAATTTAATTATTTCAAAAATATAAAATACGATTGAAATCCTGTAAAATTTTTCATATTTTTGTCTCAATATCAACCTGCCACATAGTCAAGATCATGCAGGTAACATGCTCATATGTCATCCATGATTACCAGTAGTTACAAGCTAAAGTGAGACTGAAAATAAATGCCTCAAAAACACAGAAGGAGAACATTTCAAACTGCTGTGTTGAAAACTTAGTTGTCAACATTGAGCTTGTGCTGGTACTAGTGGCTACTTAAGAATTGTCAGTGAAGTCTCCACAGCACCTCCTGCCACCAAACGGTCCAAAACATTTAGGTGGTACTTGGAGAGCTCAATCATTTCTGAGGTGGTACATGGTATAAAAAGTTTGAAGAACACTGGTCTGTATGGTATCAGGTGTGATATAACAGCTGGTAAGCTTTGCTGTGGCATCTTTGAAGTGTTTTTTTTTTGTTCTTTTTCTTCAGGCACTCACCGCTGGTAGGCAGGGGTGGAGAGGTAAAAAAATTACTGGAAGAATTGCTGATTCTGCCTTTGATCTTGATCATCGTAATTGAAAGTTCATTTTGATCGATTTGTGATTCAATTTTAAAATTGTGACAACCCTGTTAGGATATCTTTAGCAGACTCTTTAATAATGAAGAGCACATTTCAGACATGATCTCTCAGCAGTATCAGGGCTCACCTCTCCTATGACACAATCAGGTCCGTTCCTCCGCTCAGAGTGCTCAGAGCGCAGGCATGAGATGAGTACCTTTATCTTTGAGACCTGCAGATGTGTGTGAGGTCCACACTTGTTGGTGGAGAGTCATCAGATACCACTAGTCCACCACTGGGAACAAAGGCCCTGTGATTGCTGGACAAGTGGTCCCTTCTCTGCTAGACTTTTGAGCAGCTCAGTGACACTGACTGATCAGTGACTGTCTTCCTTTTTCATTTTCTGCATCTCATTTTCCCCTCACTCCTCTTTACTCTTCACCAGTTTTTTACATCATCGTCATTCCTGTTTTTGCTGCTCTTTTCTCACCAGTCCTGCTTTTTGTTCCTTTCATATTCACATTGTTTCTCTGTAGCGTTGTTTGTATTTTATTTCTCTTTTCCACCCCATTCTCAATACCACCTTGTTAGTGGTGAAGGTGTGTCCCATCACTTGACCTAAATGATTAAAAGTGTAATATCTTTGCAGTGAGACTGGTAATGCAAATGAAAAAGCACTGTTTCTGATAAGCGTGTCTAAAACCCCTCAGTGCTTCAGCTGAATTGTTTTGCCCTTCAATTCTGTTTGATAAGGGAGCATTCTGGAGGTGTCTTCTCTCATTGTTCCTGTCTCTTTCTCCGGTCCATTTGTCTGAGGACAGAGTCATTATTCACTATTAGAAAGCTTTTCGTCTTTGGAAAACAGCTCACACGAATGCAGATAGTGCGTCGCCTGTCACCTCTGTTCATTTTACATAAAAGCCATTGTATTCAAGCTTTTAATAATGTGTTGTTGTATTACCCAGCTTTGTCTCTGCTCCCTCTTTGAAGACATTCATTGTTAGTCAGAGGATTGTTAGTCATCCAAAAGCTGCTAACGCGCCAATTTAGCAAAAGATGCAGGAAGGCATCACTCTGGCTCGAACAAATTATTTCACAAAGCTTATTTACATTAGCACAAATTTATTGTTCCATTAAGAGCTCTTTGTGAAATGAATTCTTATTGTTGACACTAACAAAGGCAATGGCCCCTGGAATGTTTGTCTGGAATGTTTAAAGGGGTACTCCAGCAATTTAGCATTGTACTTTCTTAAAGTTAGTGGAACTTTCCAGACTCACAACTGATGTGGAAGCCAAGTTATCCTGATTTTTAGTTGCTTGATAAATACGAAGGCATTACGGTATACCAAGGTATTAAAAATCGGTATGATTAAATACAGATGCTCCTCTTTCTCTAAAACTGATGGGAGATGCTGTATTGTAGGGTGCAGCACACACCACCAGGGGTCAGTCTCTGAACAGCAGTGCAGCTGAGCAGAAAAAAAATGGTATCTGGGTGATAAAGTTACAGGACTGACTTCTAAAAAAGAAGAAAAATGCTTGTTTGGGATTATTTTGCCCTCAGCCCAGATGATGAAGGTAAAGCAACAAACACTGCAGACTACTGACTTGTCAGAGTAGCGTTTCGTTGTGACTGTGTAACTGTAGCGAGCATGAGAGAGGGCAAGTGACGGACTAATTTCTGGCTGTGGTGGCAGAGAGTGACGTTGAATGTGCGCTGAGCAGTAAAGTTGTTGGTCAGACAGTAAATGAGCAGTGATGACACTGTAAATGTACATTGTGGGTTTGAGTTTGTTAGTGAGTGAACGGTCTTCTCAAGACTGAAGCAAAGCTCCTGAGTGTGTGTGTGTGTGTGTGTGTGTGTGTGTGTGTGTGGGTGTGTGTGTGTTGTTCCCAGCTGTGGGAATAGTGTTGCTATGATGATCAGCTCCGCCTACATGTTTTACACGTTTTACACATATACCATCATAATACTGTATATCTAAAGCCACAGAAACCCTGAATCATACATTTCTAATGAAACAGTGTTTCTATAAAGTTCTGTCGTAGGGGCAGTCAGTAGTTACCAAAATAGTTTTCCCATATTTATGTTTTTTTTCAATGCTGATCAACAGAAATATGGGAATCTTGATAATGTAGCAAGACTTTAGGTTTATGTTATGGCTGTCGATTTGAATGATTTCAGTCTCACTAGTATTTTTTTCTGGTTTGTCAGATGGCTCTAAATACATCATTGCACTTATAACTCAAATTTAAGCTCAGTGATGGAAACATGTTTCTCACTGAAATGCACCTTATAATTATAGTTGAAGAGATATTTTCTAATTTCCTAATATAACTGTGAGGCAGTCATTTTATTTTTTGACTGTTATGACCACTGACTTCTCCTGCTCTTCTTAACTGGCCACTAGAGGCCGCAATGATCAGCAGCTGCTTCAGTTTGAAATCTCCAGCTAGAGACGTCTGTGGGGCTCGTGTTAATGTTGGCACAACTTTACAAATCTCTGCTGGTTGCATCTGACAATTGTGGTGGCATTGCAGTAGGTGCTTTACCAACTGCTGCCTGGCAGCGATCTGCACTTTACTGAGTGACCTCTTCTAGTTTATTCATGTCAATTGTTGATCACTTATGGCATGTAAACAAGCATGTAGCAAAGAATGTAGCAAAGGTGAGGAGCAAGACAGACCAGCACATAAAAGTTTATCCAGCTTAACCTTTAAGTGACGTTGGTAAGTTCTGCACTGTAGTCTCTGACAAAGGTCTCTTTTTTTCCATACTTTTCCATTGATTGACAAATATAAAATGCAGTCATCCTTTAGATACTATACACTGTAATTCTATTACAGCACCCTAAATCTCAAATTCTGTCTGTTAGTGTTCTAAAACTTAACTCACTTTCAGAGTTTCAAGACATTCCTTATGAGTGATAATGAATGTCAGCAGTCTGACACAGAGCTTCTACCATGTCTAACCAATCTCATAAAAACATTTCTACAACAATTAATGCATATTTAGGTTGTTTGTAGGTGTTTTGGGTCTATGTGTGTCGACCTAAATGAAAAATGATCTGTCTGTCATTCATCTGTCAGATGAATGTAATGTAACACCCACATCTACTCATGTATTTATGTACCACTGGATTCAACATGTGCAGCTTTCATTTATCTAGGATCATGAACTGTGGCAGATATGAGAAGAGTGGACTGTCTGTTTACTCAGCAAATACATGAGCTGTTATTGAAATGCTGTGTTGTTTTAATTCCTTATCAGTTCTGCCACAAAATAGTTGACAAGACAAAAACACATCAAAACTTTCAATATGATCATTTGTAGAATGGACTGAATCAAAATATGTTGATGAAATTTTAAAAAACATTATCACAGTTAAGCACTAAAAGGCTGCAACAGCTCTAAACGCACTTTAAAAACCCAAAACAATCATAATGTGTTAGTGTGAATGAATGAAATTAGCATAATGACAGCAATATCTGTTCACACATCTGTTTATTTTGGTGAAGCAACTTGTAAATTGTACCTTTTTGAAGCTTTACTAGTGTGAATTTGAGTATTTTCACTAATAGCTGTAGCTAACTAGCAACCTAAGCACCAACAGTGTGTTTAAGGGCCCCCGACTGTGTTATGTCAGTGTGACAGCCTCTGACTGATCTCTAAACTTCCCACCCCTCTGCCTCTCCTCTCCATGTGTCTATATATTCAAGTATTGGAGTCATTATGCCTTTGGAAGAATGCCAATCTTTCCCTCAGGTTGCGACACATGCATGAAGTGATGCATCTCTGCTGTCAGGCTGTCACCTTTTGGCTGGACCATAGTGGGGTCAGCCGCATAAGTAGGGATGGGCATCAAGACCCAGTTCCATTTTGACATTTTGAGTGTGAAAAATAAATTACACCTCATAATTATGTCAATATTATCCTGTTTGACTACATTTTAAATTATAATATAATTGTAAACTTAAATATAAAGTCTATCATCCTTCATTCAATGATGTATTATTACCTGCTGTCAGGTGTATTGGCCATATATCTGCACATGCAGGTTTATGAAGTCTCTGTCCAGGTGAACATCCTCACTTTATTCTGTCCTCTGTGATGAAAACTTCCTCTTAAATCTCTCCTCCCTCTGTGGTCATCATCGCCCCTTACTGTGGCGTGTCGTCTTTTTTTTTCTTTAGTCATTTTCATATCGAGACGTTTCCTCTTCATTTCAGTGACACTCCGACCCTCAGGTAACAAGGCATTAACAGCACTCGCTTGTCCCATTTCTTTGCTTTAGCAGGTCTTTTAATTCCACTGCTGATGCTGTTAAAATGACAGGTTCTCCTTCATCCATCTCTGAAAATAGGACGTCAAACTCCAAAATCGTTAAGTTCCTCTTTTTTCTCATTCTCATGAATGAGCACTTCCTGGTATATGGAACATGAAGCGCAGTCATATGTCATATTATTGGGGCATTGATTATGCTAATTTACAAGTCTCATGCATGTGCGCTCAAGTACGCAGAGGTGGATCATTTACACGGTTTTCTGAAGTTATGAGTGTTTGTTGAATCTGACGTGGCGCGTTCGTAAGAGAAATTTCAGATAAGAATACAAAAGTTCAACCAGTATTAACTACCACATACGTTGTCCTGAGCTGAAACAAGATTTCAAACTGAAGCAGCTGTTGATCATTTGCAGCCCCTAGCAGCTGGTTAAGAAGAGTCAGAAGTCAGCTGTCAATGGTCGTATAAAACAGAACAGTCAGAATTAGAATTACTGCCTCACAGTCAAGTTACAGTTTACATTCATGTCTGTCCACACTCATATAATGTCTGTTGTGAAGACTGTGAAGAACTTACCACCATGTTGACCTGTAACTCTACAGGAATTTAATAAAAGACATTAAATGTAAGTTTGGCCAAATGGAAGTTATCACTATACATGGATCATACAGAGGAGGACGGAGGACTGATAGAGAGCTGAACATTATGATGACCTGTTGGATATATGTCATCACCTCATCATTTCACCCTGGTAGATATTTGTGTGTAATCTTGTCATGATTAGTGCATGGATTCTGGAGTTATGGCCAAAGGGGTGTTTAGTGAGGTCACCATGACCTTTGACCTTTGGCCACCAAATGAACATTTGTTAGAAGAAATACACACAAGGTGTTCTTGAGATATTGTATAAGAACAGTGTGACCTGAAAACGTAATGCATAATGCATAAAAACATAAAAGCATAAAAGTCCTTTTTTAAAAAAGGTTTTCAAGGACTTTCAAAAATTGTGAATCACAGAGGTCCTTCAGTATAATGTGCACACAAGGAAGCAATTACATGATAAAACCTTCAAAGTTGTCCATCTTGAAATGAAAAGCCCCGTGGATGCAGTGCAGGTGCAGTGAACCTTTTGAAACACTTGTGATAGAGGAAGGGAAACTTGGTTAAAAAATAACAGTGTGATTTTATTGTTGTGTTGAGTAATAAAACACAATGGGCCTCATGCAAGAACATTTTTGTATTCTTAACTTAAATTTCTCTCGCTTTTTTGGCATGAAGGTCTCGTACGAACACGCCACGTCAGATTCAACAAACGCTCTTAACTTCAGAAAACCGTGTAAATGATCCGCCTGTGCGTATTTGAGTGCACGTGCATGAGACTTGTAAATTAGCATAATTTACGCCCCAATAATACCATATAAGGCTGCGCTTCCTGCTCCACATGTCGGGAAGAGCTCATTCATGAAAATGGAATCAAAGAGAAAGAAGAACTTTATGAGTTTGGAGTTTGACGTTCTGTTTTCAGAGATCCATGAAGGAAAAACTGTCATTTTAACAGTGTCAGCAGTGAAATTTAAAGACCTGCTAAAGCAAATAAACGGGAAAAACGAGTGCTATTAATACCGTGTTACCTGAGGGTCGGACTGTCACTGAAAAAAGAAGAAACGTCTCGATATGAAAATGACTACAGAAAAAAAAAAAAAACTCACCACAGCGACAGTAAGGGGCGATCGATGACTGCAGTGAGAGGAGAAGGTTAACGGGAAGTTTTCATCATGGAGACAGACGACAGAATTAGAGAGGATGTTCACCTGGACAGAGACTTTATAAACCTGCATGTGAAGATGTACGAAAAATACACCTGACCATCAGGTAATAATAGATCACTGAATGAAGGATGAGGGTCTTTATATGTGAATTTATAATTATATTATAATTTAAAATGTAGTCAAACAGAATAATGTCAACATGAGGAGTAGTTTGTAATTTATTTTTCAAACTCAAAATGCCTTCAAACTAATTAAATATACAGTTATTAGTGAAAAACTGACTGCACATGACTCTACGACAGGTCTGGACCTCGTAAATTGTTTGTATCTGAAAGAAAACTCAAAATATGAGAAAATTGGTGAATGCCAAACTTCTCTTAAATCACTCGTATCCTCCACTTAAGAACAAATCTGTTCGTACGAGCGGTTCTTGCATGAGGTCCAGTGTTCCCACATTAAATTTAAATTAAAGATTGAGGGAGGACTCTGTAGGTAACGTTGGTTCATCAACATAATTCTGAGCGAGATAAGATAGTGACTGTCAGTACAAGCCTATCTTACCGTACTGCGACTTCTAAACAGAGTACTAAACTAGGCTTAGTCTTTTCTCACTTGCAGTTAAAGTTGTTTTTAAATCTTAACTTAAGCTACTAACCTGAAATCTCAAAATCCTGTGGCGCAATCAAAAGGACTTAATGACCAGCTGATCTCCTTGTTGTGTTTGTATCCACAGTATCCTCCCCATGAAGCAGGGCATTCTGCTGGGCCAGTACCTGGGAGCCTTCAACCTCATGGACACGTTCCGGGGACGCTCCAAAAAACAGGAGTGAATGAACACAGAGGAGGAGGAGAAGAAGTGAAAGATGACTGAAGCAGCAGGACGCACGTATTAAAGCCCTCCACATCTACACCTACTCTACTCTTAATCCTCCCAGTGTATCGGTGTCATAACACAGAGTAGGGCAGATGTAGTCGGATTTGAATTTGATATTTCCTCATTTCAATGGTTCATACTTGAATACAAATACTGAATAGCCATTTCTATATACATCTTACACAGTATAATCTATGTTTAAAGCATTAATATAAGCATTAATGTACTTTTAAATAACCACTAGTGAAATTACCATGTGATCTTAGAAAACATAATTTTAAATTGAATAGAAAAATGTACTTTGCCACAGATTAACAGGCAATAGAAGGACCCCCTCTGATGGATTATAGAATAGAAATGTCCTAATTGTAATAATGTGTCTGTGCTTCGTGGTGTGTCTTTCCAGAGCAAATGCCATAAACAAACCAAAGAAAGTCACACCACAACCACATCACTTCAAAATGAACTAACACAAATACTCAGGAACAGTGGACCCTCCTTAAAAGGGGTCTGAGATATCGATTGTAAAGTTTGGTGGCCAAATGTCCAGATCGCTCAAAGCTCTTGTGTGTTCAGACTGAGCATGAAGCAAATTTCCACGTTATGTTATTAGCATGAGTTTGTAAGCTTATTCATCATTATTCAGTAAATATGGAGGTTGTGTCTCAGGAGGCAGAGCTTAGTCTCTACAGGGTTGATCTCCAGCTCTCTGCCGGCATTGTTGTCCATTAGACATCAGAAACACAGCATATAAATCCAGGTCATTAACTAACAAGACATTAGCTGTATTTAGCTATCACTGTAGCAGCTAGCAGTGTACTAGCATGCTACAGCTAACTAGTGTGTGAGTTCTTCATCTTGTTACCGTATACTTTGTAACGCCTTGAGATAAGCACAAATCTTTCACTCAAGTCGAGGCATTTTCTGCTTATGCAGATGTGTGTTCAGCTGTGTTTGTTCCGGACAGATGAGCACTTGTACACACTTTTTTGTTTTGCATTGATTGTACACCTCCAAAATTTGCTCTGTGTGCGATCTGAACATGCCTTCAGACTGCTGCTGAAAACTGAAGCACACTGTATTTTAGACTATGCACTTATGGTACATTTCATGGTACTACAATAAACTGATTAATATGGCAAATGTCAGAAAAAATGAATTATCAGCTAGATGATAGAAGCATCTTTAGTTTCCTAGGGAGTAAGTAGTAAATGTAGTAGTTACTAAACTAAGATGTCCTGTTAACTCAGCCTAAATGCATTCATTTCAAATTTATAAAGTATTTAACATGTGTGTATGTTTGCAATAACATGCATCAAGACTAGATTTATTGCTGATCAATCTGTCCATTATATTCATGTTTGATTCATCAATCGTTGGTGAAAAATGGTGAATAATGTGGATCTGGCAATAATTTTTCCACTAATTAATTAGTTTTTTGGTCCATAAAATGTCAGAAAATAATGAAAATCGATTAATTAATCCTGTCACATCCGTGTGCTCCACCTGTTTTCACAGGTTTGGACCTATTTATCAACTAGTGATCAATCTGGCAGCAATTTTCCCTCAAATGGATTAGTTGTTTGTCAGAAAATATTGATCAGTGAGTCTTGTTTTGTCCACAACTCAAAGATATTCGGTGTACTATCAGAGAGCAGAAAATATTCACATTTAAGAAGCTGAAATCAGAGAATTTGTTTCCTTTTTTTCCCTTAAAAATTACTCAAACTGATTAATTGATTATGAAAATTTTAGTTTAATAATCGATTAATCATTGCAGCTCAAGTCAAGATAATATAAGGTGATGCTGAAATGGAAGTAAAAATGCTGTTTTATGCATTAATGAAGTGATTAATGAAGTCTGTTGATGCTCATGATGGTTTGTCATTCTTCAATGACAGCGGGTCCCCGGGAAAAAAGTTTGTGAAACACTGATCTACAGTGTTACTCCTTTCCTTTTCAAAATAGTTTACTGTGTGGTTTACTAGCAGCACTCTTAGCTGTGCTCTAACATTACAGTAGTGCCTGCTGTTTGACCAAGCTCCTGATCTAGGTATCATTGTGTAGGAAAAGCCACATGGAGCTTGTATTTTACAGTATACTTCTCACTCATATGTTGAGCAGGCAGACACAAAAGTGCTGCTCTCATGTGGATAAAAAAAATTCAAAATAATGGGGAATAACCTGAAGTGATTGTTTTTTGAGGTCGTACTCGTACATTTTGCACTCAGAATGTATTCATTTTTATGGTCCTATCATTACACTTATGACACATTTACTACCACTACTTACTACTATGTAATACTCAACTGTAATGGCCATGTTCTAGATATATCTACAAATGTATCAGGCATCAATCTTTGTTTTAATTTATCATTAATGTGTCTTTTTAATGTGTAATTTTTTAACTGATTTTCATCATGAGTGTATGTAATTTGTAGAAGCTGACATTTTCAAATTATGTAAAAGACGACTTAAAGGGACAGTTCACCCAAAAATGACAATTCAGTCATTTTCTACTCACCCTAATGTGGATTGAAGGTTAGATTTAGTTTTTAAGTCCACAAAACACTGCTGGAGTTTCACAGGAAAACAGTGTTGCAGAATCTCCCAAACAATGGAAGTCATTTTGGGGTGGACTATCCCTTTAATGAGTGATGTATCTGTGTGGAGTAGATTGCAGAGGATCACATGTTGCCTTAATCATGCAGTGAAGTGACTCAGACAGGAGGTAGCAGAAATAAGCAAAAATAAATTCTGGAATGTAGAGATTGTTTGATGTGTCTGAAGGTACATTTTAGCACATAGATGTTTTCAGAGCTACGTATCTTACAGTGTTTGTATGTAAACTAATTGTAACTGTAATTTTAAACATTCTGATCAATACATTTTCTGATTTCAAATATTTTGTTTCTGTGTTTTGAGACTGTTGTTCAGCATGAGTTACTATATGTATTTCCCACAAGACAAGTTAACCCTTTTCTGAGTACACTGAAAAATTAGTCATATTATCTATCAATATTTAAAGCGTTGTTTGGTCATAATTAAATTCGATAACTAATGATTTTCACAAGAGTAATGATAAGAATTTACAATTTAATGGTGTCTTTTTTCAAAAACTGTTAATACTACAAAAATGAGTTTGAAGCATGTGCATTGAATGAGATTCTGAGAAGAGTCTGTAAATGTAAGATTCCATGCTGCCTCACTACAACAAATGTGCAAACCTCAGCCATGAGTTTGAAGTGACTGAAATGTGAGCTTCACGGTCCAGTGTGTTTGATTTAGGGGGATCTATTAGCTGAATATGACAGAAATTCATAAGTATATTTCATTGTCATTCATGTTTGCAGAATGCATTGCGATGACGTAGCCAAGAAAGGCTGAATCTATAAAAACGTTTCACCTCTTATCCAAGTGGCTTCTTCTCTTCTAACTGAGTAGTGGGGATTCCAGGTATTCAAGTTCTGTGGGGTTCTTATCAAAGTCACTGATACCACATGTTGCTTCTGGCTGCTGCAACCACAACGTTTCATCTGATTTTGTGGGGAACTGGACCTGGTGACAGACATTTAGAAAATCTTCTCGCTGATGGGCTCATTTGCCAATGTAGGTCACAGAGGCATCAGTGTTAAATGTAGACTGTTTCATACCCTGTTAAAAATGCCTTTTAGCTGTTTAAATAATAAAATACGATTTCTCATTGGTTACTAAAGTAGCTGCCAGTACTTGAGTATGTATACATTTAGCTTCAAGCACTCTATTTCAGGTAAGTCCAGTTTGTTAGTGAGTGATTGTGGCAGGATTTCATATAGACTAACTTGAAAGATAAAATATAGTGTGCTCCTCTGCTATAGTACAGCTGCAGTAATAATGTGCTGTTGGTGGCCATGGCAACAATCACTCATCAGTTCAATCACGAGTGCTGATCATGGTTTCAACCCTCTGCTCATGTTGACTTTATTTAAGAATAAGAGCACACTTATTTAAGATAACTTAATCGAAGATTTTGAAGAACCAGATAGCTGGATAAAGTTTAATACAATTGTTTTATCTGAATAACTTCATGTAAGTGATGAAAATGTGAATTTAAAAGACTGGGCTCTCAGAGCTATGAAAGATGTGCTGACTATGGCCTTCAAAGCTACATTTCTCTGCTACATACCTATAGAACTACTGAGCTGCTCTCTGATATTATGTCAAAGACTTTCCTGAGACGGCTGCAACCATTTACAATCTGCACAGGACTGAGGAGCAGCAACCATTCCAGAGGACAGTCATGTTCATGGTGAACTGCAGCAACCATGAGGACCACACTCAGTCAGGTTAGTGAACTGTTCCCACACACACACACACACGCACACACACACACACACACAGACACACACACACACACACACCAGGCTCCACAGGCTCTGTGTGATTGAAGCGTTGCACAACATGAGTTTGACAGCCATTGTGTTTTGACATCACGCCTGCCTGCACAGCATGGCTACTTTTAGAAAGAAGAGTAAAAAATTCTGTTGTTTATCAATATAATGAAGGATTGATCCATTAAGCTCCTCGTGTGTGTTTATATCTTACTATCACATCACTGTTTTCTTTCTCTTTATTTAAAAACTCTGACATAAACTTGGTTTCTTTTCAGTTATCAACTTTTTGTATCATAATGCAACTAAACAGATAAACATAATGTACCCTTTGATATATTTGTCCAGGTTCATTGTTCATTGTTCATTCTACAGGTCATGTGTGAGTAACCAATGGGGCTGCAGCTATTCCACAGTTAAACTCACACACTACTGGACTCGTCAGCTCAATATATTTGGTGCACATTCATGCCTGTATGCTCAATGACCTCATTCTTTCTGTGATTCACAATTTTTTGAAAATCACGAACCAAAACCTGCTGACTCCTCATTGCTCTTAACCAGCCACAGGCCACATTTTGGCCTTGTGACATTCATAGAAACATTGGGTCTCATGTTAAACCAGAGTATCAGCAGATTAATTCTGTACATGATATGTTGTGATCCACTAAAGTTAGACATGATATGAGATGAATAAACCCGTTTGTCAGCTTTTCCACCATCTCTGTGATGAATGGTTGCTTTTATTGGAGCGTTCGATGCAGATTTCAATTAAAAATCGACTGTAGCTCATTTAAATTTGAACCGATTTTCATCAAATTTGGTTTGTCCTAAACGTGAGAATTTGAACATGATAGTGGTTACTTGTTGAAATTAAGTTCAGTTACTGGAGGTGATCTAATCAGCTCTATGTGAAATCTTGAACATGCAGCCTCCCACCTATGAACAGGCAACATAAAATGTTAATTATTCAGAAGGTTAGGATTTGTGAGTTTCTCCAAAAATGTAGACCTGGTTGCTTGTAATGTAAATACATATCCAGGGGTGGAAGTAACTAATTACAAATACTCAAATTAGTGTAATTAAGTAGTGTTTTGGTTGTACTTTTATGAGTATATTTTACATACTTGAGTACAGATTTTCAATACTTGTTCCATTACAGTAAATAACAAATAAATAATTCTTTATTAAGTTTATACAGTCGGGTGAACTGTTACAATTACATTAGATTATTCTGTGCATCTTAAAGAAAACTGACTTAACTACACAAAAACATTATTCAAAACTGCAAATCTCTGCTGGTTGTATCTAGCAGTTGTGGTGTTACTGCAGTAGAGCAGACTATTTGGCTGGTAGAGATCTGAATTCTACTGAATGCAGTCTTCTAGTTTGTTATAAAGCTTGTCACAATGAGGCACAATCACTTCTAACTAGACCAGGAGTAAAAAGTCTTCTGCTATCTCGTGTTTGCTGCCTGCTCTGTCCACAAACACCTCACAAGACACAGCAGACAACAAATCACATGTTTACAATTAAAAAGAAGAAGTAGAAGTAAACACGATCCAAGATTCCTCTTTCACACTGTATCTAAATTTACTGAACTTAGTCTAAATCAACTACCTGCCTCTGACGCCCAACCAGCTGAACCTTTTAAAGACCTCTGGTCATCTCTGGGACCTACAATGCTGGATTTATCTCTTTTTACTTTCTCTGTCCCCATTAACTTAAAAACTACTGTGGATAAGAAACCAAACTTTGGTCCAGGATCTGTCTCTGATCTTCCATTCTGTTCAGAACTATTAGAAAGGGTGTGTCTCATCAACTTTCAGCCCTCATGACTACACATATTTAACACATATTTTTTTGAATCTTTTCAACCCGCTTTGCTTTTGTCCATGCTTGTTAGTTTCTCCTTCTCCTGCTCTCTTTTCTCTCAGGCTCGTCTTTGCTGGACCTTCAGCCACCCTGAGACGTCTCTCTCTCTCCTGGCTGTCAGGTCCTCATCCAGATGTTTGGATCTGGATCACTGTCTCCCAGGAGATTCAGCCTCTCCTCTTCTCTTCCTTGTGTGCACGCAGTCCTGTCTCGCTCTCTGTCCGTGTGTGTGGTTGTCCTTCTATCTGTGTCAATACTGAGCTGCCTCCTCAGTGTTTGTGTGGCCTGTCCCCCTTCCAGGTCTCTGTGGTCCAGAGTCACACACATCTAAGGTACTGAATGTCCATTCATCCTGAAAAATGGATCCCTCCTCTTCCTGAGGTATTTTGCAGGAGTTTTCCTTATCTGAAGGGTCTAAGTCACGGGTCAGAAACCTTTATTATCAAAAGAGCCATTTTTGGCAAAAATAAATGAATTAATGAATGAAATCTGCATAGAGCCAAAACTATGAAATTCTCCATTTTAGTCTGAGACTTTTGACTTTGTCATTTTTTGGATTTGGCAACCATAGCTAGCTTAGGGAGACTTAAGGCTAGAGCTACAACAATTGATTAATTGTAACTACTAAATTAATTAATTAACAAAGCTAATCAGGTAACTATTTTGCTAGTGAATTGATCAGTTTGAGTAATTTTAAAAAGACAAAAACCCTCAAAATTCTCTGATTCCAACATCTTGAAAGTGAAGATTTTCTGCTTTCTTTATTCCTCCGACAGTAAACTGAATATCTTTTAGATGTGGACAAATAAAGACATTTGAGGACATCACATTGGACTTTGGGAAACACTGATTGACATTTTTCACCATTTTTTGACATTTCAGAGACCAGACAACTAATCAATTAACCAACAAAATAAACAGAATAATCATTAGTTGCAGCCCTACTTCCCTACTTAAGACTAGTCACCAGCAGAATTTAAGCTGTAAATCTGATAGAGCTGATGTTAAATAGTTTGAGTTCTGGTGAACCTGGACAGACAGGAGCAGGGAATTTGCTGAGCAAACGGGTTCATGAATGGCACCATGCAAAGATGATAAAACTATTAGTATTAATCCTCTGTAGTGGACAGATCCTGTGTAATAAAGTATGAAGCTATATTTCAGAGCTGAAGTGTTCTTCATGAACCACACTTAGATCCCTGCTCACTGAGAACAGAGGAAGAGGAGGAGGAGGAGGAGGCACAGTTAGCTGGACTGCTACTGCCATCCTGTGGTTCTTCTAATAAAAACCTTTAGATGAAACATTTCTGTGTTCACACTTTGCCTGATGTTTTCTAGCCAAACAACTAATCAATTAAACAAGAAAATAAACAGATGACAATAATAATTAGTTGTGGCCCTACTTCCCTACTCAAGACTAGTCACCAAGAAAATTCAGGGGAAAAAACACTGAACCGGCTATGACAAAAAGAATAAATAATCTGTGTAGAGGCCACACATTTTTACTATTGGAGAATCTAAGAGTCACTTACAACAATGACAAATGAAATTTAAATGTTAAAAGATTTAACAATTTATTCATTTTTCTATATTTTTTTGCCCCATAGAGTCACTGGATAGGGACAGAAGAGCCACATCTGGCCGCAGAGCCTCAGCTTGTTGACCCCTGGTCTGAGTATAGAGAGAGTCATATGATGTACAGATTGCGAAGCCCCCTGAAGCACATTACAATCCATGTTATTGGGCTTTATAAATCAAACTGACTTGACTTGGCCTGCTACACTGAGATCAGGGTAAAACAGTGCTCACTGGAAAGCTTATGAGCTGGCAGGGATGTTGGACCATTTTTACACCAAAATTAACAAGTATATGCAGGTTTTTTAAATGGTTAAACTCACAAAAAAACAAAACAAGCAGTTGACTCATTTCCCACTGACATGGACCTGTTTGCCTTTTTTATCAGATGTGCGCCGGACCGCTTCATGTGTGTTCAGGACAGCAGAGCAAAAGGCATTTTTAACTGTGTCTCTGTGTTCAGCTCTCAGTACTTTTGTCGCTTCTGACTGAATCTCTGCTATCTGCTTTTTGCAACCAACTTGTTTTTTATTTTACTGCTTCAGATACTTAATAACCGGGAACTTTTATTGATAAGAATTTATGGGATGTTCATCCACAGTTTTGCAGCCGCTCAATTACAGATGGGTTTGTATCAAAAAACACCTTCCAGTGGGTGTAAACTCCGCCGTGCTGGAGTTGCAGGGTTGCTTTGACTAATATTGTTCAAAGTGGAGCTGCCAGCAAAGCTGTAAATCTGATAGAGCTGATGTTAAATAGTTTGAGTTCTGGTGAACCTGGACAGACAGGAGCAGGGAATTTGCTGAGCAAACGGGTTCATGAATGGCACCATGCAAAGATGATAAAACTATTAGTATTAATCCTCTGTAGTGGACAGATCCTGTGTAATAAAGTATGAAGCTATATTTCAGAGCTGAAGTGTTCTTCATGAACCACACTGAGATCCCTGCTCACTGAGAACAGAGGAGGAGGAGGAGGAGGAGGAGGAGGAGGCACAGTTAGCTGGACTGCTACTGCCATCCTGTGGTTCTTCTAATAAAAACCTTTAGATGAAACATTTCTCTGTGTTCACACTTTGCCTGATGTTTTCTAACCAAGCTGATCTTGTGTTAGTAAGGTTGGAGAGCTGGCCTGTCTGTTGGCATTTATTTGTTGTTTTAGCCAACAGGGCCAGTGCTCCTCTAACACTGAGTATGAAGCCTGTAGTGGCCTCCCATCTACAATAATAATAAAATCACTTTCCTGCAATGATATAACACTGACACACTGTAACTGAAAAAAAAAAGCCATTTCTTCAGTGTCAAAGTAATTCAGTGATAGTTGTCTGTACATCCTAGGCTAATGTGGCTACTTTTAATGGTGCTAATTTGCCATAATATTAACAAATATTGATATATTATGTTTTTTGACCAAGAAAACTGAGTTTCCCTGCTCATGGAGCCGTGCAGCACTGCCTGCATACCAAGATGCATTGTGGGCGAGTTTGTGACTCCCGCACCTACAGTATGTTGCTGTGTTATCACTACTGTAGTCTCCAGCCATTACTTTGTTGGTCAAAACATAGCAAGTGATGACAAAAATACTCAAACACGCCCCCTGGCCACCCAGAGGTAGAGTGTAGAAATACAAGCTGAAGTAGCCTGGAGTTCCTCCTTACTGGCAATGACATCACTGTGACATCACTGGATGCAGGAGCAGATTTTGCAGCAGAGTTGCAACAGTTTTCTCAGTCAATACAGCAACACTGAGAAATTTATTGCTTCAACTGTTGACATTTACCATCAACATTCGCATGAAAAATGACAGATTCCCTTTAAGTATCACCTATAGAAACTAAAAGAAAAGGAATGAAATGATGATGTCACAGCGATGTCACATCCTGCTCTCCTTCAGGTGTTGTAACCTGAATTCAGCAGCCAGACAGACTCCCTTCAGAAATGACACCAAAGTCAGGTTGTAGAGTCTTAGCTCCAAGTTTAAAGGGATAGTTCACCAAAAATGAAAATTCAGTCATTATCTACTTATTCTCATGCCATTTGGATGTCAGGTTTAGTTTTTTTAGCCCACAAAACACTGCTGGAGTTTCACAGGAAAACAGCGTTGAAGAATCTCCCAAACAATGACAGTGAATGGTGACCAGTTTTCAAATGGAAAAAAAACACAGAAAAAACAAAAACAAAACATAAATTGCCTCCATACTGCTCCTCTGCTGTAATCCAAGTCCCCCAAAGGCCTGACATGTGGTTCAGACACTGTCACACAACACACACCCACTTCAGACAGTGTGCACGCATATATATATATATATATACAGTATATATACTGTCCTC